>PVHT021183646.1:10933284-10965559 GCA_004024745.2 Catagonus wagneri
GAGCTGTTGCTGCCAGCCTGCACCATAGCCACAGCAACGCAGGATCCGAGCTGCGTCTGCAACCTACACCACAGCTCATGGCAACGCCAGATCCTTAACCCACTGAGCAAGGCCGGGGATCAAACTCACACCCTCATGGATACTGGTTGGGTTCATTACCGCTGAGCCACAATAGGAACTCCCATTTTTAAGGCTTTTCAACCTCCCAGTCTCCTGCAGAGATGGCCCCAAATGTCGAAGCACACACATGAGGGGAGGAAGAGAAGGCAAAGCTCTTCCCTGTGACTCTGAGGAGAAAAGGCAGAAATCCAGCCTCTCCTACCCACTTCCCCATCCGTCCACCTCAGCTGGGAGGTCTTGGGTCGGTAGCACGTGCTAGTGAATAACAGGACGGCCACAGGAGGCAAGAATAATATTTTCTGAGCCAAGAAATGAGAAAAAGCTATTGTAAAAATGCTCCACATTTTAGATCATTTTGGAAAAATGTCACTTTATTTATCACAGGTCAGGAGGAGGTCACATTCCACCAAAGTCAGCACAAGCTCCAGGTGTTCTTAAGGGCAGGATAGTTGGAAATTAGGAAGACCCTTAAATTATGTGTCTGGTTCCAACACATTTGAAATCACTTAAGCACTTCAAGCAGAGTTAGATCCGCCAATGCACGATATTGTCAACAAACTGGAGGCATCTGCCCAGGAGAATTTGCTAGACTGAACAAAGGAAGCTTTGTGTAGTAATTCACTGTTGGTGCATGCGTCAAAAATTTTTTATTATTATTTTCAAGAGAGGGCATTTAATACTAGCGGAGTGTAGGGAAGTAGCATCGTAGTTTTCACCAATAATGAAAGCATCTTAAAGATGGAGAGTATTCATTTGATAAAAAAATATAGAGCTATTTTGTCTAAAACGTAAGAGGAATGGTCCACTTAATTCCACATGAAACAGATGTAAATCAGATACCCTGACAAGTATGAATGAAATCAACTTTAATTTCAGTCTGTGTGTTTTTATTTCCATTATGTTGTAACTGTTCTCATTCTGAATTGACTCATTTCCATTGCGTTTTGTTTACAAAAGACTTCTAGGACATATCTGTTCTGAAGATAAGCATCAAGCGCTAAAGCAGGGAGGACTTTAATGTTCTCAAAGCCTTTTGGGAAGAGAATAAAGTCCACTTATAAAGGCTGTTCTCGAGCTCTCGGAATCTTGATGGTTCGAAAGAGTTAATACCTTTCCTCCAAGGGTAGTTTCCTTCTTCCTCGGCAACCTGTGCTTGTCAAAACCCTTTCAAGTAGACATTGCTTCTTCCATCTTTTCCTCGTACTATTTTGGTCCAGTACTGCCTGAAGCCACGGTTATGCAAGCGCTGCTGAGTACATTGTGGATCACAGGATTGCACTTTAGGTAAATTTAGGTCTCAGTGTCTTTTAGGACAGAGTGAAACTTTCTCAAATTAGACTTCTCCGAACTCTTAGATATACTCTATGTTAGCGCATACCATGGCACCCTATCTACTATCCTTAGTGGTGTCTGCAAATAGTTTTGCCGTAACCAACTGTATTCATATTCTAAATTGTAGAATGTTCAAGTACCTTATCTATATTTGATCCAATTCTCTCATTAGATAGAAAAGAAAAAGCCAGGCCCAAAGACATAAAGTGACTTGTCACATGTCTGTTTAATGGATAAGTATAGCATATTATCCAAATCTTAAGACTACAAGTCCTGTCACCATTCCATGCATTCATTCATTCATTCTTTTTTTTTTTTGAGCGTCTGCCGTGCATCAGACTGGGTGTTTAGCTCTGCAAATATAGCGGTGAACCAGATGTAGTATCTGCCTTTAAGCTTTAGTACCCCCTATTCATGGAGCAATTTTTGACCAGATAAAACTTTGGAGTTTGTGAAATCTTTCAGCAAAGATCCTGAATGTAAAAATATGAGTCATATTTTTATTTCCTGTTCTTCCCCCGTCTAAGCAGCCCCAGTCAATAATTCAGCCTTCCAGAGAGCCCTGAACAGTTAACACCAAGAAGGGTGTGATGGGAAATGGGGTTAAAATGAATTAAAGTCCACAGGGAAGATAATGAAGATTAAGAAACAAGGTTCTCCTTTGTTCATCAAGAGTCCTAAGGATTAATTAGCCTGTGCTGCCCTCCTCTTGGATATTCTTACTCTTTCCTCAAACCTGGCAATGGACTGGATTCAGTCTTCAGGTTCCCCGCCCCCCTTCCTTTTTGCACTTAAAGATAGACTCAAGATCTCTTTTTTGTATTTCAAGTAATTAACTGCTTATCGTTGTGGGAAAAGAAACAGAGGAAGAACAAAAACAGCCAACATGAGAAAGTTACAGAGTTTCCCAAACCTTCCCTTAGAGTCATGACAGAAGGCCAGGAATTAGTTGCTGACTTCCTGTGTGATGAAAAGTGGAAACCCCATTATATTGAGTCACCCACCCGTATTTCTACAAACACGATCAAAAACCAACCCGCTGCTTTAAAAGCCCTCACCTGTACTCTTAAATCTGGACAGGTATGGGTATTTGTTGGACGGGAGGATGTACAGCTTTCAACAGACTCTCAAAAGAGGTCATGACCCGAACAAGATGGGGTACCGCTGCTTTAGGAGCACTGCTTTACTTCCTTGAAGTCCTCTAGTCCCAAGAAATGTCCCTTCTGAGGAGGATTCCTCCCAGGGGCCATAGAACTCTCCGGGATGTTTAGATCTTCCTGACCCGTCTTCAGGGCATCACATGATTCAGAACATTACATTGTTCCAGAACAGAAAGGCCCGTGCCGTTCCCTTCCCTAACCCCATTATATTGGAAGAGCAGCCTTGCCAACAGTGTGAAATGCTAGTCGGGGTAGCTGTGGGGGCTGGGTTTCCCTAGTGCAGAAAATCTTTGAGCATCACCCTTCCTTCCTTCATCTCAGGAAGCTGGAGACTAAAAAAGTCAAGGTGTTGGCAGGGTTGGGTCCTTCCCGGGGCTGTGAGGGAAGCATCAGTTCTAGGCTTCTCTTCACGGCTTGTCAGTGACCTTCTTCTCCCTGTGTTTTTGTATCATCTTCCCTCTATTCATGTCTGTGTGTCCAAATTCCCTCTTTTATATGGACCTCAGTCCTGTTGGATTAGGAGCCCACCCTACTCCCGTAATACTTCATCTTAACTTAATTAGTTACCTCGACAATAACCCCACTTCCAAATTAGGTCATGTGTTGAGATACTTCAGTTTAGGACTTTAACATATGAATCTGGAGTGGGTATGGGGAGTGGGCGTTGGGACGGTTTGGAGGGGAACACAGTTCAACCCATGGCACACAGTTAACTAATACTAGATTCCTCCTTGCCACAATGGAATATGGTCATGAAAAATATCTACTTACTTTCAGTGTTACACACACACACACACACACATACACACACACACACACCCAAAAAACCAAAACAAGAAAAAAACAAACTGAAAAACCTATGTATTTTAGGTATGGATTAATAATGAGCATAGGTAATAACTGTTTTCTTCACCAAGAATTTCTTCTCCTTGTGATTTTTTTATTACTTTTATGAGGTATAACTTCAATGTGGAAGAGTAAATATATCATAAACACAATAATAAGCAATTCCCAGATTCCAGCTTCCAGAATTAAAAAAATAAACCTTATCAGCATCCTGTAAGCCCCTTTATGTTCCCATTCATTCATTACCTATTGCCCATCCCCAAAATAATCATTATCCTGATCCTCAAGTCATAGATTTAAACGTAGATTGGCCTAGCCAGTTTTTGGAGTTTTGCATATAAGTGAAACTGCACTGTGTGCATTATTTTGGGTCCAGCTTCTTTACTCAATGTTCTGTTTATGAGACTTATTCAAATTTTTGTGTATTCCTTCTCATTGCTGTATAGTACTCTGTACTGCGAATATACCAAGTTTAGTTAATCCATTCTACTGTTGATGAACAGTTAGGTAGTTTTCAGTATGAGGTTCATAGAAATAGTGCTATTAAGTTTCTTATGAATGTATTTTGTTGAATATATGTACATATTGCAGTTGGGTATACCTTCATCTTTTCTCTTTTGGTGAACACAATTTTTAAAAATTTTCTTTTCACATTTTTATTAAAATATAGTTGATTTACAGTGTTGTGCCAATTTCTGCTGTACAGCAAAGCGACCTAGTCATAAATATATATATATATGTATATGTGTATGTATGTGTATATATATATGCATGTATATATATTAAGCTGCGGTGCATATACACAATAGAATACTACTCAGCATAGAAAAGAATAAAGCTGTGCTATTTGCAGCAACATGGATGCAGCTAGAGATTCTCATACTAAATGAAGAAAATTAGAAAGAGAAAGACAAGCATCATGTGATATCACTTACATGTGGAATCTAAAATATGGCACAAATGATCCGAGCTATAAAACATTTTTCTCATGTCATCTTCCATCATGTTCTGTCACAAGAGATTGGATGTAATTCCTTGTGCTGGACAGTAGGACCTCATTGCTTATGTATTCTAAATGGAATAGTTTGCATCTACTAACCCCATCCCACTCCCTCCTGCCTCCCCCTTGGCAACCACAAGTCTGTTCTATGTGGCTGTGAGTCTCTTTCTGTTTGTAGCTCGGATCATTTGTGCCATATTTTAGATTCCACATGTAAGTGATATCACATGGTATCTGTCTTTCTCTTTCTGACTTCCTTCACTTAGTATGAGATTCTCTAGCTGCAAATAGCATTACTTTATTCTTTTCTATGTGGAGTAGTATTCCATTGTGTGTATGTACCACATCTTCTTAATCCGTTGTCTGTTGATGGACATTTAGGTTGTTTCTATGTCTTGGCTATTGTGAAGAATGCTGCTGTCATCATATGGATGCATGTATTTTTCTGAATTGTAGTTTTGTCTGGATATATGCCCAGGAGTAGGATTTCTGGATCACACGGTAGTTCTGCATTTATTTTTCTGAGGAACCTCTATACTATTTTCCATAGTGGTTGTACCAGTTTACATTCCCACCAACAGTGTGGGAGGGTTCCCTTTTTCCACGCCCTCTCCAGCATTTGTCATTTGTAGACTTGTTAATGATGGCTATTCTGACCAGTGTGAGGTGGTATTTCATTGTGGTTTTGATTTGCATTTCTCTAATAATTAGTGATGTCAAGCATTTTTTCATGTGCCTACTAGCCATCCATATGTTTTCTTTGGAGAAATGTCTATTTATGTCTTCTGCCCATTTTTCAACTGGGTTTTTTGTTTTTTAATTGCTGAGTTGTATGAATTGTTTGTATAGTTTGGAGATTAAACCCGTGTCAATTACAGAAATTCTTAATTTTAATGGAGTCCAATTTATTAGTGTTATTCTTTTATAGGTACTGTTTTCTGCCTACTTACAAACCAGGCAGATGTTCTCTTCTAAGACTAGATTTTTTTGCTTTTCGTACTAAAATCTGCTATCCATCTGCAATTAATTTTTATATGATATGGGAAATAAAAAATATATTTCCATCTGGCAATCCAGTTGACCATTTATTAGAATTCTGTGTATGATTTCAAATCAGGGGACATGGTAGCAGTCTGGACACATCAGATTAAACCTCTAAAACTAAAACATTTAAACATGAAGTCATTTAAAATATATCTCACTGTAATGACTCCTGAAACCCATTGTGACTATGAATGTTCTAGGGCCCTCAGTATTAAGGTGAATACTTATTTAACCTGCTTGTAGCATCCTAATTTCCAGTCTAATAGATTATAAGTTACTTTATTTCACACTCAAAAGTCGAGGATAAAATTTAAAACAAATTTGGGCACTAGATATAGTGCCTATGAATGAAGAAAATGACTCTCTAAATGGAGTGATGAGTTTGTGACCAAATATTTGGGGAACAATCAATAGACTTATCTTTGGTGATTAAGGAAGTTAAGTGGGGGGTTTACCAGTCTTCATGGAACTTACATATTAAGGTCTCACTAGTTTCCTCAAATCACTTCAAGATGGAAAACTGATGGAATAAGGAGAAATTGAAGGCAGAAAAATATAGTTGGGCCTTCATTCTTTATACATTCAGTCAATAAATATGTATTTACTGCTTACTATCAGGTATTGTGTCAAATTCTGTGACTTTTAAGAATAGTAAAACGTATCAGTCTCTTGGAATAGACCATGGTGGAAGATAATATAAGAAAGGGAATACATGTATATATGCCTGTGTCACTTTGAGGTATGGCAGAAATTGCCACAACATTATAAAGCAACTATGTTTTCATAAAATTTTTTTTTAAAGAATAGTAAAACGGTGACTACCTCGAAGGTGTTTGCAATCCAGTGGGCAAACAGACCAATAAGTAGCGTGTTCCATATAAGGTGATGCTGAATAGGGACTCCGAGAGCTTGACAGATACAGCTTTCAGCAGAGTGAGGGGAGAATTGGGAACTGCTTCCCAAAGGAATGAAGTCTGAGCCTTGCCCAGTGAAGGGCAGGGCAGTACAAAGGGCAAGCCTATGGTTGGGTGATGAGGGCATGGCCTCTGGCGCTGGCCTGCAGGCTGCGTGACCTGAGGTAAATCACTTTAATTTTTTCTGTGCTTCGATTTCCTGCTTGTAAAATGGGGCTCATAACAGGAAATATCAGAGTTGTCGTGCCGATCCGTGAATTAATACGTCCAAACCATTCAGAAGGGTGGTTGGCACAGTGTGATGAGCTATTGTCCTGTGCAAGGAGTGGAGAGTTACAGTCAGTCCTGAAGCTGAGGGGAAGCAAAGATGCATTAGCTACAGCATGTGAGTCCAACATGGGAGCTGAGATGGAGAGAAAAGAGCCGACCAGAACTTAGGAGCCCAGACTTATCCTGATTCTGCTCCCTGCTCAGTGATTATGTCTGCTTTAGCAAAATGACTGGATTATCTCTAACATCCCTTCTAGCTCTCATGCCCATGATTCTGCGGCCCCTGCTCAGGTAGACTTAATAAATATTATTTGGGTTCTAGTGGTCAAGAAATAAAAAGAAAGAAAGAAAGAAAATTCTCTTCTGAGATTTCCAGCTGAGTGACTGGGTGAGCCCTGATTCTTTCAAAAGAAATAGGCAAGGCATGAAGAGATGGGTGTATGGAGGCTGTGATGATACAGCACAGATTCACGGATAGAATTGCTAGGCTGGGAGAAGCCATTTCTGTCATTTTCATTCAGTGCGGTAGAGGGGCAGTTTATTTCAGTGGTTCACAATGACCATAGACACAGGAGCGCGATGACCAGGGCCCAGACTTGACACTTTCTGGAAAGTTACAAGTACTCTGCATCTCGATTTCTTCATCTGTGACATATAGACAAAATGCAGCCTGAACTATGTACAGTGGCCACGTGTAGATCAAAATGGTTGAGTGTTGGCCATTTCACACGGTTCAACCTAGTAACAGACACTTTCTAAGGAAATGTACTGAGAAATAACTGAGTTCTTATGTGTCACAAACTAAGGACACTAATTGATACATAACAGGATGCCATAGAAGCGTTTCCCTTGGTATTAACCTATTTTGCTTGTTCAGAATTTATTGCACCAAGTTTAACTTGGCAAGAACAATAGGCATTGCATAGCGCATCTGTTCAATCTTTGTTAGGTAGTAAGTCTGCCAAGGTACTACTGTGTTCCCTTTCAGGATGGTTCCTCCTACCATTTTGCTTGTTTCTTTCTCTCTCTTTTTTTTTTTTTTTTTTTTTTTTGCTTATTAGGGTTGTACCCACGGCATATGGAGGTTCCCAGGCTAGGGGTCAAATCGGAGCTACAGCTGCCAGCCTACGCCACAGCCACAGCAATGTGGGATCCAAGCCATACCTGCGACCTACACCACAGCTCATGGCAACACCAGATTCCTGACCCACTGAGCGAGGCCAGGGATCGAACCTGTATCCTCATGGATACTAGTCAGATTCGTCTCCACTGCATTGCAACGGGAACTCCCATTTTGCTTGTTTCTAATGCTTTCATCTAGCCATGTCTTGGTTTCCACTCCAAAGGGAAATTTAACATCAAAATTCCTGGGTTGAAACCGGCTTTCCTTTTCTTCTTCTTTTCTCCTCAAATCACCTCCTCCCTCCCCAGGCTAGTCCTGGGCATCCATGCGCAGAGTTTCCATCCTCCGCTGAGTGTAGCGCCGGCCCTGGCCATCCGCCATCTGAGGCTTCTCGACTTGACAAACACCAGACCGGCCCTGCAGGGAGAGTGAAAGGAGCAGAGGACACCAAAGAGTGACCCCAGGGTGGAGGTCCAGGAGAGGAGGTGAATAAAGAATGTCAGAGAAGGAGCAAAAAGAGGAGAAAATGTCCATTTTGAAGAGAAAAAGCACATGCCTTTCCTGAATAAAAGCAGTACTAGCTGTGGTTTCTCACAAAACTGTTTACGGATGGCTGCCCAGTGTCACCCACACATTAACCATGATTCACATCGTTGGATTGATTTAAGTCCCAGATTGTGACTTGTCTTTTTCTTTTTTCCTCTTGTGTTTTGAAGGACAGAAGTTCTAACTCTTAATGTTGGTGAACTTGCCAAACATTCTCTCTTTGTATTGAGATTTTTATGTCTTGTTTAAGGAGGTCAGTCCCTGCTTTGCATTTTTGTTTTTGTTTTGTTTTTTTGTTTTTTGTTTTTTTTTTTTGCTTTTCAGGGCCTCACCTGCGGCATATGGAAGTTCCCAGGCTAGAGGTTAACTCAGAGCTACACATGAATGGGGGATCTGAGCTGCATCTGCCACTTACACCACAGCTCACGGCAACTCTGGATCCTTAACCCACTGAGTGAAGCTGGGATCGAACCCACATCCTCATGGATACTAGTCAGGTTCATAACCACCGAGCCACAATGGGAATTCCCCTGCTTTGCTTTTTTAAGTAATTAGTTTGTGAACCTCTTCCTGACTTAGACTGTGGTTTCAGACTCAGCGTTGTCATGGTCTGTTTCCCCTTGTCAGTGTCAACGCAGTGACACAGTTCACACAAAGGAAGGAAATATTCTAGCTATGAGACTCAGGATAATAAATCATGGCTGATTAAAATCACCTTTATTACTGAATGTTTAATAAGTCAAGGCACTGTGCTAGGCATTTTACAAAGCCTATATCCCATGAATCTTGGGGATTACACATTTTGCAGATGAGGAGACTGAGACTCACAAAGTTTAAAATAAGTCACTAGGCAAGCCTTAATATCGTCATAACATAAAATATATTAATAATTATGTTATATATTAAATATACATTATATAATATATTAAAATATATGTTCATTATTATATATCATATATATCATGTGTATTATATAATATTGTAATTGATATTATACATAATATAATGTATTATATATATGAATATAGTCATTATTGAAAGCATAACATCAGTTAAGAAAAACATTTCTGACTCAAGTATCTATTTTAAGAGTGAGTCAAAAGAAGCCTTTTTTTAGAGTTCCCGTCGTGGCTTAGTGGTTAACGAATCCGACGAGGAACCATGAGGTTGTGGGTTCGATCCCTGGCCTCGCTCAGTGGGTTAAGGATCCGGCGTTGCCGTGAGCTGTGCTGTAGGTTGCAGACGCGGCTCGGATCCCGCGTTGCTGTGGCTGTGGCGAAGGCCGGCAGCTAGAGCTCCTGTTGGACCCCTAGCCTGGGAACCTCCATATGCCGCGAGTGCGGCCCTAGGTAAGGCAAAAAGGCAAAATAAAAAAGAAGCCTTTTTTATTGAAACACTCCCAGGGTTTAGATATAGTGGATATGTTTGTGTTGAGACTAGCATCCTGTTTTCCTAACAATTAATGAAAAATGATTCTATATTCATTTTGACGAGCTGTGTCTAAGGAACAGAATTGTGGGTTTGTCTTTACTATACTCAGAGACAGTTTGGAAAATAATTGTTCCAACAGGTAAATTTGTGAAGCCTCAGACAGGAAACTGGCTGTTGAGGATGGAATCTCCTGACAAATTCAATACCTTTGGTCCCCCCCGAGTTCTAATATTCTGATATGCAGTGGCTAAGAAAAATTACAGAACAGAGATTTATCAGGGAAAGTGGGAAGCAAATGAACACCTGGTGAAAACCTTTTGTTCTCATCACCTACGGGAATCATCAGTTTCTTTTATCAAAAGAAAAAAAATTGACCTTAGCCAAGTCACTCGCTGTCTGTGTTCTTCGGTTTTCACATCTTTGGATAATAGTACCTGCTCTTTACCTCCCAGGACTGTGGTGAGAAAAATACTGAAACATGTACATGAAGTGTTTTAAGGACTATTAAGACAAAATGTAAGATTTTATGAGACTTGCTAATGTCCAAAGTAAGTAGTGCTGATAGCATATAAGACTGAGAGACTGTGTGTGTGTTCCAGTATCCATGTCTATGTATAATTTTGTACACAGTCAGTGATATCTTCCATTTAAATTGTATTAGGCACTGCTTGGAGGACTTTTATATCCATCATTTCCTGGGAGGTGGACCAAATGTCCTGCCTTTCCACGTTGCTCATGCAGATGTCTGTTTTCTCACACAAATCAAGCCTCTCCTCTTTTGCAGTTTCTGCACCACCTCCCAGTCCTTGTTGGTGTTGCCATTCACCTCTAGATCATTCTCTGTGACCTGTCAAATATGTAACTCACACGAGTCCATTCCTTTCCAACTTCTGAGTGTCCTGAGGTTCAACGTCTGTGTGGAGGGACACACAGTCGTCCACGCCCTGACCCCATATCTCCGTCCCTTCAGCACTCGAGCACCCTGTTTTTAGAGACCTACTTCCAAGGCCGGTCCTGGGCTTGGGAATTCCTCCAGACTGCTCTGTCTGAAATCTCTAACAGTTCCCAACGGGACAGTGACTTTCTTTACTTCCATCTCTCTAGTTTGCTTTCTCTCACCGAAGCTACTGCTCCAACTTGGCAGGACCTCCAGACATTTGCCTCCTCTCTGGCTACCTGGTCGAACTTCCTTCTCTCAACACCTAGGTTCACCACTTTACTCCCTTGCCAGTTTCCTCTGCCCCCTACCTTTTCTCTTTGTCCCCCCCCCCAATGCATTGTTCATGACCCCCAATCTGCATCTCGCCAACAATCTTTTTCCTCTGTGTTCCAACCACTGGCACTCACGTGTTGCTGGAGTAAACCAGGTAAGTGTTTGTATGAAGTAAGGGTAGGACAAATCCATCTTTAACCTCAGCTGGACACTGCTGCCTCAGCTTCTTAACTGGTTTCTGGTCTGTTTTCTTTCCCATCTAGAACAGTGGTTATGAATATTTATCCCTTTCCAGAAGCATCTTCCATTACTTGTAGCTTTTCAACTGGCAGAATATGACCTTGCCTATGCTCCTTAGAGAAAAAGGAGGTAACCAAAGACCTACCAGGGGTTCTGCTCCAACCTTCACGTGTATCTACTCCCTACCCACCATTACCTCCTTTCCTCCTTTTCAAAGGTTGAAATGATCTTCCTGTGTTCATTACTCATCACTCTAGCTTTTCTGCCAATTTTATGCCCTCTGAGCTTCTCCAGAACCTCCACTTATTTTCATTCTCTCTTTCTTTTCTAATTCCTCTGACCCTGCATATGATCAAACATCATATTTTACCAACTAATGAACATCCCGCACTCATCCTTACTTTTACGTCCTTCTGTTTTTCTGTTGCTACTCTTTCGCTCTATACCACTTTTTCTTCCATGGTTGAACTTCCCCCAGAGGAAATTTACACGAGCTATCCTGTTTAAGTAATCTGTCCAGAGTTGTCATATAAATACCACAATCAAGAGCAGTTCCTGAATTATTCTGACACTTCATTTGATGCTTCCCTTTTTTTTTCTTTTTAGGGCTTCAGGTGTGGCATATGGAAGTTCCCAGGCTAGAAGTCCAGTTGGAGCTGGAGCTGCAACTTCTGACCTATACCACAACCACAGCAATGCCAGATCCAAGCCATGTCTGCAACATACACTGCAGCTCACAGCAAAGCCAGATCCTTAACTGACAGAGAGGCCAGGGATCGAACCCACGTCCACGTGAATACTAGTTGGGTTCATTACCGCTGAATCACAATAGGATCTCACATTTGATGCTTTATTTCGTCATTTTCTTTTTCTGTGCTGACATTTTACCTTACTCCATAAGGATGTTTGCTTTGGATAAGTATGTGAACATACTGCTTTGGCCAATGACTAGAAATGGTTTCAGAACACTCACTGTGAAACCTCATGTAGGAAATGAGAACTTAAGGGTAGTGATGGGAGTTGTGGGAAAATGAAGATTCCTCATTACCTCATTACTGGATATGAAATTCTTCAAGAAATGGTGCATTAAAAATAAAAAGGGTAGTCAAAAGAAATGTGCCTATTTTCATAGATGAACTACAAATAATTTTTGCTCTCAGGATTCCAGAAAGTACGAGAGAGTGAGTTCTTGATAATGTGTCAGTCAATAGTAAACACAGATGTCAGGGGGGAGCTTTGTCTTTAGTTTATCCTGGCTTAAAACCAGAGACCAATTGGGAGTTGATGAACTTTGGTTCTTGCACTATAATGGGAGAGAGTGCAATTAGATGAACCCTCTCCTCTGTTGACAGAAATTACTGAGATTTATGATACTATGAGGGCACATGGGAGACCTTTTCCTGTTAGCAAGTATCAAGTTACCCTGATGATATTCCTGGTCAGCTCATTTCTGGGAGTGGAGAATGGTATGTTTGCTGTTAGGCAAGGTTGCCCTAAGGGATACTAATTTAGAATGCCTAATTAGTGCTTGTCTAGATGCTGCAAAGGCTCAGTTCTAAAGAAGAAGCTCAGAAAGAAATGACTAGAAAGTAATTCAAAATAAAAGTCATTTTTTTTTGGATTAGGAAGATGTATATATATAGAATGGGATACTACTCAGCCATAAAAAAGAATAAAATAATGCTATTTGCAGCAACATGGATGGAACTAGAAAATATCATACTAAGTGAAGTAAGTCAAAAAGAGAAAGACAAATACCACATGATATCACTTATATCTGGAATATATATGTGGCACAAATGAACCTTTCCACAGAAAAGAAAATCATGGACTTGGAGAATACACTCAGGGTTGCCAAGGGGGTAGGGAGGGAGTGGGATGGATTGGGAATTTGGGATTAATAGATGCAGACTGTTGCCTTTGGAATGGATAGGCAATGAGATCCTGCTGTATAGCACTAGGAACTATAACTAGATGCTTATGATGGAGCATGATAATGTGAGAAAAAAGAATCTATACATGTATGTATAACCAGATCACCATGCTGTACAGTAGAAAAACTGACAGAACACTGAAACCAAGCTATAATGAAAAAATTTAAAATTAAAATTAAAAATAATTTTTTAATTAAAAATTTATTTTTTATTGAAATATAGTTGGTTTTCAATGTTATAGTAGTTTGAAGTACAGAGCAAAGTGATTCTGTTGCGCATACATATGTACATTTTTTCAGATTCTTTTCCCTCATAGGTTATTATAAAATATTAAGTATAGTTTCCTGAGCTATACAGTAGGTGTATTAATGCACAGTAGTGTGAATGTGTTAATCTCAAACTTCTAATTTATTTCTCTATCCCCCTTCCCCTTTAGTAACTATAAGTTTGTTTCTATGTTTATGGGTCTATTTCTATTTTTTACATTTGTGCTTCTTCTTTAGTTTCCATGTATAAGCAAAATCATATGATGTTTGTCTTTGTCTAGCTTACTTATTCTTTTAATGTCTAGGTCTGTGTTGCTGCAGATGCCATTATTTCATTCATTTTTATGGCTGAGTAATTGTATAAATATATCACATCTTCTTTACCCATTCATCTGTTCATGGACATTTAGGCTGCTTCATGTCTTGGTTATTGTAAACAGTGCTGCAGGGAACTGCTGCTTCCTTTGTTGCAGATTAATTGACGCATAGATGCATGGGTTTATTTCTAGGCTTTCTAACCTGTTCCATTCATTTATAGTTCTGTTTTGTGTACTGTTTTTATGAATGTTGCTTTGTAGTATAATATGAAGCCAGAGAGCCTATTTCCTCCAGCTCCTTGGCTTTTATCTATGTCAATACCATACAAAATGGCAAAAAGGAAATTGTATGTGACTCAGCTGAATACTTTTTCAAAGAAAAAATTGATAGATTTGGTTGTGGAGGGAACGGAAACTATAGGTTAAATTATTCTTTAACAAATAAACCATAAATTTTATTTGGCCACCCTGGATTCCTATCCTTCAACAACTTGGTTATTCAAGACAGACTCACACATGGCTTTTACCTTACAATATGAAGCGACAGTCAACCTCACCTAGAGTCAAAGAGCATTTGAAGGGTTATCAATATAAAAACACCCTGGCTAAGAGCCAGAGGACATTTATGATTGATGCAACAATGAATGGAACCAGAGCATTTAGTGACAATGTTTGAGTGCCTTCATGGCTGGCCCAGACCTTCAGACACTTGGCACAAATCTCATGAGTCTTATTTCAGTCTTTTTTTGCAGTATTGGATCCAGGATAAAAATACAGGTGGAGACACTTTGCATAAATTCCAAGAAATATGCAGAGCAAATAACAGAGCTGGCCATGGTTGTGGTCTTGATTAGAGATTCTTAAGGGAGGTGCTTTTCCTTCTTGTTGCTTTTCTTCCTCCCTCCTTCCCTATTTCTCTTTCTTCCTTCTTCCCTCCTTTCTTTCTTCTTTCCTTCCTTCCCTCCTTCCTCCCTTCCATGGCCACACTTAGAGCATGCGAAAGTTTCTAGGTTAGGGGTGGAGTTGGAGCTGCAGCTCCAGGCTGATACCACAACCACCACAACATCAGATCCGATCTGTACCTGCAACCTGCTCTACAGCTTGCAGTGATGCCGGATCCTTGATCGAGACCAGGGATCGAACCCACATCCTCACGGACACTATGTTGGGTCCTTAACATGCTGAGCCACAATGGGAACACCTCTGCTCCTATTTTTACTTTTACTGGAACTTCTTATGTTTCAAATGCTTCTGTGGAAAAACGTGAATGGGAGGATCCCGCATTGCTGTGGCTGTGGTGAAGGCTGGCAGCTGCAGCTCTGATTCTGCTCCTAGCCTGGGAACCTCCATATGCCGCGGGTGCAGGCCTAAAAAAGCCAAAAAAAAAAAAAAAAAGAATTCAGTATTCACTTTTGAATTCAGTCCATAACACCAGGGATTTTCCTCCCTCTCTCCCTTCCTTCCTTCCTTCCTTTCTTTCCTTCTTGACTTTTTTTCCTTCTTTTTATTTTCAAAAAATATTTTGGGGGCTGTACATATCACCAAGCACATATTAAGAAATATATGTACCTCTGTGTTAGTTTGCTAGGGCTGCTGTAACAAAATAGCAAAACTTAGGGTTTTATGCAACAGAAATTTAATTTCTCACAGTTCTAGAGGCCAGAAGTCCGCAATCAAGGTGTTTATAGGTGTGATTTCCTCTGAGTCTCTCTCCTTGGCTTGCACATGGCCGCCTTCTTGCTGTGTCCTCACATGATCTTTGTGCACGCGCACACACACACACACACACACACACACACACACCCTCCCTGGGTATCTACATTTCCTTTTCTTATAAGGACATCAGTCATGTTAAATTAGAACCTATCCTAAAGGTTTCATGTTTTAAACTTAATTATAGTATATATATATATATATATATATATATATATATATATATATACATACATAAACACATACACACACACATATATATATATAATATTCTTTTCATTATGATTTATCACAGGGTATCGGATATAGTTCCCTCTGCTATACAGTAGACCTTATTGTTTATCTACTTTAGATGCACTAACTAGTTTGTATCTGCTAATCCCAAACTCCTAATTCATCCCTCCACTTTCCCTTACTCTTTGGTAGCCAAGTTTTTTTTCTATGCTTATGAGTCTGTTTTCTGTTTTGTAAATAAGTTTATTGGTATCATATTTTAGATTCCACATGGAAGTGATATCATATGATATTTGTCTTTTCCTTCTGACTAACTTCACCGAGTATGATATTCTCTAGGTCCATCTATGTTGCTGCAAATGGCACCATTTCATTCTTGTAAGCCTCATTTTAATTTAATCTCCTATTTAAAGATGTCTCCAAATAGTTACATTCTGAGATGCTGGGCGTTAGAGTTTCAGCATATGAATCTGGGAAGTTGGAGACACAATTCAGCCCATAACAATGTCTTATCTATGTTACATTTGAATCCAGATGCCAAAATTCAGGCAGTTGCTTAGATATATAATGAGAAAAGGAAATGGGAAGGAAACCAACATATATTATGTTTTTCCTCTGTATGGAGTACCAGACTAGACAGTTAAGAGACTTTATATGCCTTTATAGTCACCTGCTGTGTACTTACCCTATGCCAGGATATTTATCTACGTTCTTTGTTAAAAAATTTTTATTGAAGTGTAGATTTACAACGTTGTGTTAATTTTTGCTGTACATCAAAGTGACTCAGTTATATGTACATATATATATATTCTTTTTCATATTTTTTTTACATAATAGTTTATCACAGGGTATTGAATATAGTTTCCTGTGCTATATAGTAGGCCCTTGTTATTTATCCATTCTATATGTGATAGAATGATAGGAATGATAGAATGATAGGAATCTCCCTATCATTTTCCATAGTGGCTATACCACTTTACATTCCCACTAACAGTGTGAGAGGGTTTCCTTTTCTCCATACCCTCTCCAGCATTTATTATTTTAGACTTTTTAATAATGGTCATTCTGACCTATTTGAGTTTTCTTTCTTTCTTTTTTTTTGGTCTTTTTGTCTTTTCAGGGCTGCACCCGTGGCATATGGAAGTTCCCAGGCTAGGTGTTGAATCCCAGCTACAGCTGCCAGGCTATACCGCAGCCACAGCAGCACAGGATCCAAGTTGCATCTGCAACCTTCACCACAGCTCACGGCAATGCCAGATCCTTAACCCACTGAGCAAGGCCAGGGATTGAATCCGCATCTTCGTGGATATTAGTTGGGTTTGTTAACCACTGAGCCACCACGGGAACTCCTCATTGCAGTTTTCACTTGCATTTTTCTAATAATTAGCAATGATGATCATCCTTTCATGGGCTTCTTGGCCATCTGTAAGATGTCATCTTTGGAGAAATGTCAATTTAGGTCTTCTACCCATTTTGTGATTGGGTTTTTGTTGTTGTTGTTATTGAATTGTATGAGCTGTTTATATATTTAGGAAATTAAGCCCTTGTATTTTCATTTTGTTCATGGTTTCCTTTGCTATACAAAAGTTTATACATTTGATTAGGTCCCATTCGTTTATTTTTACTTTTATTTCAGCAGCCTTGGGAAACCATCCTAAAAACAACATTTGTATGATTCATGTCAGAGAATATTTTGTACTGTGTACTCTTCTAGAAGTTTTGTGGTGTCTTGTCTTATATTTAAGTCTTTAAGCCATCTTGAGTTTATTTTCATGTATGGTGTGAGGGTGTATTCAAACTTCATTGATTTACATGTAGTTGCCCAACTTTCCAACACAACTTGCTAAAAAGACTGTCTTTTCCCCATTGTATATTCTTGCCTCATTTGTTGAAGATTAATCGTCCGTAAGTGTATGGGTTTATTCCTGTGCCCTCTGTTCTGTTCCATTGATCCATATGTCTGTTTTTGTGCCAATAGCACACTCTTTTGATTATTGTAGCATTGTAGTTGTCTGAATTCTGGGAGGGTTGTGCCTTCAGCTTTGCTCTTTTTCCTCAGGATTGTTTTGGCAGTTCTGAGTCTTTTATGGTTCCATATAAATTTTAGGATTCCTTTTTCTAGTTCTGTGAAAAATGCCATGGGTAATTTGATAGGCATCACATTAAATCTGTAGATTGCTTTGGGTAGTGTGGCCATTTTAACAATATTAATTCTTCCAGTATGAGAACCTGGGATTTCTCTCCATTTCTTTGAATAATCTTCAGTTTCCTCTATTAATGATGTGTAGTTCTCAGCATATGTCTTTCACCTCCTTGGTAGGATATATTCCTAAGTGTTTAATTTTTTTGATGTGATTTTAAAAGAGATTGTTTGTTTACATTCCTTTTCTTGAATTTCATTGTGTAAAGAAACACAACCAATTTCTATGTGTTAATCTTGAGTCTTGCTACCTTGCTGAATTCATTTTTCAGTTCCAG
Source organism: Catagonus wagneri (assembly GCA_004024745.2). Taxonomy (NCBI): domain Eukaryota; kingdom Metazoa; phylum Chordata; class Mammalia; order Artiodactyla; family Tayassuidae; genus Catagonus; species Catagonus wagneri. Next base: position 10,951,466 of record PVHT021183646.1, read on the forward strand.
CAGTTTTTGTGTGGAATCTTTAAGGTTTTCAGTATATAGTATCATGTCATATGCATGTAATGACAGTTTTACCTTTTCCCTACCAATTTGAATGTATTTTATTTCTTTTTCTTGTCTGGTTGTTAAGGCTAGGACTTCCAATACCATGTTAAAGGGAAGCAGTGAGAGTGGCTATCCTTCTCTTGTTCCCGATTTTAGTGGAAAGGCTATCGGTTTTTTACAGTTTAATATTATATTGGCTGTGAGTTTGTCAAAAATAACTTTTGTTCTGTTGAGAAATATTCCCTCTATACTCACATTCATAAGGGTTTTTATCATGAATGGATGCTGAATTTTATCAAGTGTTTTTTCTGCATCAATTGAGATGATCATATGGTTGTCATCTTTTCTTTTGTTGTGTGGTGTATCACATTGATTGATTTGCATATGTTGAATCATGCCTGTAACCCTGGGATGAATCCACCTTGGTCATGGTGTATGTTTTTTTATGTAATGTTGGAGTCAGTTATGTGGTGAATCCTAGAGTATGTTCCATGTGCACTTGAAGAATATGTATTCTGCTGTTTCTGGATGTAATGTCCTGAAAATACCAATTAAATCTAATTGTTTTATTGCATTATTTAGTATCTCTGTTGCCTCATTGATTTTCTGTCTTGAAGATTTATCCTATTATTATTGTGTTAGTCTCCTATTATTATTGTGTTCCTGTCACATTCTCCCTTTGTGTGTATTAGTATCTGATTTATATATTTGAATACTCCTATACTGGGTACATATATATTGATGAGTGTAATACCCTCTTCTTGTATTGATCCCTTTATCATTATGTGTCATTTTTCCTTTTTCTTTCTTTATAGACTTTGTTTTAAAGTCTACTTTGTCTTATATGAGTATTATGACCTCCAATTTCTTGTCATTTAGGTTGGCATGAAATATCTTTTTCCATCCACTCACTTTCTACCTATGTGTGCCCTTTGCCCTAAGGTGGGTCATTTATAGGCAGCATATTGTAGGCTCATGTTTTTTTTTTAATTCAGTCTGCCACTCTGTGTCTTTTGATTGGAGCATTTAATCCACTGACATTTAAAATAATTATTGGTATATAAGTATTTATTGCCATTTTCAAACTTGTTTTACCATTGAATTTATATTTCTTTTTCCCTTTTTCTTTTTCCTTTTGTAGTCTGATGATTTTCTTTTGTAATATGCTTATTTTTTCTTCTTGTTTTTTGTGAATCTGTTGTGTGTTTTTTATTTGTGGTTGCCCTGTTTTTCAAGTATGTTGACCCCTTCCTCTATCTGCTTGCTTTTAGACTGATAGTCATATAGGCTGAAATACATCCTAGAAAAAATTCTACATTTTTTTTACCCTCCTACCCAGCATTTTATGGTCTTGATGTCCTCTTACATCTTTATGTTCATCCTTTTGCTGTTCATTATGGTTATCATAGTTTTCACAAAATATTTTTAATTTTTTAAAACTCTGTTTGCTGGCTTATTTAAGTGATTTACTTTCCAATTGTGATTTTTCTCCGTCTTTTATCTTTTTACTTCTTTCCTATTTAGAGGAGACCTTTCTTTTAGAATGGGTTTAATGTTGCTGCTTTTTTTTTTTTTTTTAGTTTTGGCTTTCTGACAAATTCTTTCTCTCTCTTTCTATTCTAAATGATAATCTTGTTGGGTAGAGTATCCTAGGTTGCGTAGTTTTACCTTTCAGGACTGAATATATCTTGCCACTCCTTGGTGGCCTACAGTGTCCCTGTAATCAGCTAGCTGATAGTCTATGAGGGTTCCCTTGTAATTAGCTCTTTGCTTTTCTCTTAATGCCTTTAGAATCCTCTGTTTTTAACTTTTTCCATTTTTATTATAATATGTTGTTGTATAGGTCTTTTGGGGTTTATATTGTTTAGAACCCTCTGTGTTTCCTATAGCTGTTATGTTTCTTTCTTTAGGTTTGGGAAGTTTTCAACCATAACTTCTTCAAATACATTTTCAATCCTCTTTTCTCTTTCTTCTTCTCCTAGGATCCCTATTATGCATATATTGTCATGCTTTGTATTATCCCATAGGTCTCATATTACTTTCATTTTTTTTTTTAATTTGGGTTTTTGTCTGTTGTTATGATTGGGTGATTTCCAGCATTCTATCTTCCAGATCACTTATTTGTTCTTCTGCTATTCTGCTATTCATTGCCTTTAGCTCAGTTTTTGTCTCTGCAAATGGATTTTCTAATTTTTCTTGGCTTCTCCTTATAGTTCCTAGTTTTCTTTTACGGGAATCTGCATTTCTGTCAATAGGCTTTCTCAATTTCTTTGGTATTTTCATCATCTTCTTTTTGAACTCAGTGTCTATTAGAATGAAGAGATCTATTTCACAGTACTTTCACTGGAATTCTTTTGATCTTTTGTTTGAGAGTGGTCCCTCTGCTTCTTCATTTTACCTATATTTCTCTTGCTCTTTGAGTTTAGGAGAAACAGTTATCTACTGTGGTCTTGGGGGGCTGTTTTTATGTGGGAATATCCCTCTGTAGCTTGCATGGGTTTAATATTTTTTGGTGCAGGTGCAAGGGCTGTTTTTAGTATAAATGCCTGCCACTTCTTTCTTCAGTCTATACTGGCCATTTTCCCTTTGATAGTTGTAACTGGCATTGTGGTGAGCACAACCTGCACTAGATATTCAGCAGGGCCTCCTCTTTCCTCTGTGGTTGTCACTGCCCTGTCAGGGGCAGGGTCTGCTCCCCAGTTATTGGAGTAGAAGCCCCCAGCAGTTGTTTCTGAAACAAACAGTAGTTGTTTCTGAGTTGCATTTCTGAGCTATGATGTGAGGTAGATGGAATTAGAGTGTTCCCACTAGGAGAGTAGCCACTGAGTGTTCTTCCACTGGACCTGGTCACTGGTGAGGATGCTCTGTTGTATCAACTTTCAGCTGTTTTGTGAGTTCACAAAATAATATGCTTTATTGGCACTGCCCTTGGCCCTACCTCAACTGGGGGAATGCTAGCCCTGATAACTCTCAAGCATTGTTTTCATAAGGTCACCACCTTAGATCCACTGAAGTCAGTTCCCAGGACTGCAGTAGTTGTGCACCTGGACCCTCTGTGGGAGCTACAGAGGCAGCTCAGACCCTGGCCTGGCCCAGCCCCCACATGCACATGGCCACAAAGCCAGCAGCTGCTAAGGCCAGAGCTGTCCCAGCTGCAAGAACACCTGTTTTCTGTTTGGATGTCCTGCAGGTGCTGAATTTACAAAGCCAGTGGCAGGGGTATAAATATGAGGCTTGTGCAGCTGCTGGGAGAGTTTTCAACGCTGCTTCCTAAGTCATGCGGCCTCTGGGGCTGTGGTTTCAGCCCTACTTCTGCTGGCATCTGTTCCCAGGGCCTGCCAAGGTAGCAGTTAGGATGGGAGCTGGCTGAGGTGTTAGCTGGGTTGTGCTCTTCTGGAGCCTGTGGAGGCAGGTGCTGGAGCATGGAGAAAAAGGCCACTGTGGCAGCCCCACCCTTCATGCATTACTTAACGATGGTGCTTCATTTCTGTGGTGGCCAGGGATTTTTCTGCAAACATTCCAAGTTGTAACCATACCATACTCCATCCCCTTTAGGTTCTTTGCACAGCCAACAGCAATCCTCTCCCCAGGTCTGTCCTCTAAACCCTGAGTTCCAGCACCCAGTCCCAACTTGTACCAGCAGATGTACCAGTGAATATGTGTCTCAGACTAGGATGCAGAGGGTGGTGGCGCAGACCATCTGCTAGGTCTCTCTCTGACCTGCCTGCCACAGTCTGGTTGAGTTCTCCTCTGAGCCGGGAGCTCCCTTTCTGTCCCAGCTGATTGCCCCACCAGTGAGAGGATTTCCCCAGGTGCAGGAACCTCTCCTCTCCTTCAGTTCCCTGTCCTGTCCTGCTTACTCTGTTTTTCCCCCTTTTATCCTACCTGGTTAGGTGGAGCTCTTTTTTTGTCCTTTCAGGTATTGGAGGTCATCTGCTAGTGTTCTGTAGACGTTCATGAGAATTGCTGCATTTGTAGATATATATTTGATGGAGCTCCACATCCTTCTACTCCACCATTTTGATTTTACACACATTCTTTTTAATCCTCACAACAAGGCTTCAGCTGAGACATGATCCTCACTTAACAGAAGACAGAATTGAAATGACGAGTGCTTTTCAGAGTTGAGAGTCACACCTTGGCATATCGGACTAAAAATCCCTTTCTCATTTTTCATGACACCAGATTAACACCTGTATACTCCCATCCTTGACAGGCAACCCATGACCATTCCAAATTGTGTGATCTAATTTTGGGAACATTTTCCTGTTTGGAATGGAAGAACTGGGGCCCAGAGGGAACCAAACCCAGCTTGGCCCCATCTGTCTCCTCTGCTTTAGTGATCTGTCATCCAAAGCAATTAGTCTGTTGTAAACTACAGTTGCTTCAGTCAGATATGGAGGTTTGCAGCAGGGAGCTTTGTTGATGGGAATTAAGTAGACAATTTTCCGTATAAATTTTAAAACTTTGCTATGGCTACTGCCAAGAGAAAAGCGGGTGATGGAATAAATCATACCTTTCAAAGTAGGTGGGATAAGGGTATTAATATTAAAGATGTTGGTACTTATATTTGCAATGAAAAATCCTCTTTAAGAGGAATTTGGGGACTTGAGTTGTGTTAAGTAGTTTACAGGATCAGTCAAGAAAAGCTGAAATCAGTCAGCTTCAGAAGAACCAAACAACAAAAACTTCCTTCAAAGGCTCATGTTACCAGCAGGAAGTTGTGATAGATGCAGTTAATCTAAAGGCAAAAGCGCTGTGGATGATATAATAACTGGATGCTTCTGTGAAACTGCAGATATTGCTTTTCTTGATCCCCCCCCAAAAAGGTATCATTAGGGGTACCTGCCGTGGCTCAGTGTTAATGAACCCAACTAGGGTCCATACGGATGTGGGTTCAATCCCTGACCTTGCTCAGTGGGTTGTTAAGGATCCAGCATTACTGTGAGCTGTGGTATAGGTCACACATATAGCTCTGATCTTGAGTTGCTGTGGCTGTGGTGTAGGCCAGCAGCTGTAGCTCTGATTGGACCCCTAGCCTGCGAACTTCCATACGTCACAAGTGTGGTCCTAAAAAGCAAAAAAAAAAAAAAAAAAAAAGGTATTGCTTTCCAATACAGGAACTGTTATTCATTATACCGTAAATGTTTTGCACAGCAGTAATAAATAATGATTGCATTAAGAAGGCTTCTCCATAAGAGCCCAGTACCACCAAGTATAAACTAGATCATAAATGTGGTCAATCCTGTTCAGAATGTCTCTGAGTTCTTTATTTCTACCAGGGTGGCCTTCCAGTGCCCTCATGGTGCTCTGGGTCAAGACCCTCAGACTACCCTCTCGCAGTGAAGTCCTTAACCTCACATCCTTGGTCTTGAGGGAGTTTCTCCATCTTGATATATCTAATCACTCCTGATCCTGCCTAATTAGTTTTTTTAAGTTGGAGAGTTGTAATCATCAGATATGTGACCACTTCTAGAACATATGCAGTTTGACCCAATATTTCACTGTCTTCTGATAAAGTTTTCAGGCCCCAAGAAGGACTTCTAGGTGAGAGATAATTGGCCTTGGGAAATCTTTCCTCTCTTCAAACCGCATGTGTTTTCCTAAGGTTACATGTATTATTCAGTGAATTTATCCATCTGCCTGCCTATCTGTCTGTCTGTCTATCTATCTATCTATCTATCTATCTATCTATCTATCTATCTATCTATCATCTATGTATAAAAACCATTCACAAAATACAAAGGGCTGGAAATCTCTGGGTTTCCTGAGGGAGCAATTTGTCCTTTCATGTTAATCCTTTTATGTGCAGAAAGAACATCAGCTTGCGATCTTTCTTCTCTCTACCTTTTTGGTGTGGGAAGACTGCTCATTTTAGAAAAGATTTCTAAGCATTTACATTTTTACATAATCAAAGCCTGTTGTATCCAGTTTTATTACCCTTCAATATTCATTAATTCTTATGTACTTATCAATAAAATATATAATTGCAAGTTTCTACTTGTCTCAGTGACTAGTGTTTAAGTGCCATTATGCTTAATCCTTTTCAACTATATCATGCAATAACTGGCAACTATGGAGGGATAGACTTTTATATTGGTTTTCCTGAAGTTCATGCACAAAATTTCCCACCAGAGACTGAATTTTCTACACCTAGTAGTAATCAGATTTTATTGGAAATATGCCCTTTGGAGTACAGCCCATTTTCGTATTTTTCCAGAAGTTACTTAGCAGGGCACTCTCTAGTTAGCATTTTACCTCAATGATTAATAACGCACTAACTTTTTTATTATCATTTATTTATCCAGCACAAGCATGTGCCATTCATGTATTCAGTGGCTATTTTAATTCCAAATGAAAGCTATCACATTTCCAGACTCTATACCACATCATTCCTTTATTAGGAAGCCTCAGAAAGAAATACTGAAGACTGTCTTACCTGCAAATAATTAACAGAAATTTGGGACTTGATCAAGGTTATGGCTGTGTACCATTGTGAATTTATTATGTGTCATTGAATTGTATATGTTTGCATTAAACACATTAAAAACGGTTTATTTTACATTTCGTGAATTTCACCTTAAAAAAATCAACACAAAGACAGAAAAATCTCTGAGAGGCTCGTCTCCCTCCTTTATAAAAGAACCTTATGTAATTCCACTAGGATAAGTGTCTTTCCAGGTCACAGAAATCATTTTGAATCTTCCGTTCTAAGACAGATTAGATCAGACCTTACATAAAGAAGTTGTAGGCAAGTCAAACTGTCACTGAATTCTTAAATACCACATCACTTGTTCTCACTGTGATAAATTGTGTGGCCTGGTTCCCAAGATTCATTGTAAAGATTGATCTATCGTCTTTGTTCTTAAAGGTTCCTGGAGAGGAAGTTTTTGTTTGTTTGTTTGTTTGTTTTTTAACCTTTAGTGGCATTTTCTAATATTTTGCCCTGAACCTCAAAATTTTGAGACTCAGTTAAATCTCTCCTTCAGCTTTTAATATCCATGTCTTCCCTTCAATTCTCAACAGGAATAGATAACAACTGATCTGAGTCCAGCAGATACCCCTTCAGAAACTTCTGTATTTTTGCTGTTCTTCATTCTCCAGATTTCACAAGCTTTTCTTCAAAGATTTTTTTGACAAATTTTAAGCTGTTTCTATTATGCCCTTCTTGCCTATTTTCATTATTTCCATTTCACATATCATTTTGTAGATTCTAAACTAGGTATAATTTTTACCCAGATGTATCATGGAAAACTAATTTCTTCTTCTAGCGTATCCTCTTTTTCTCTAGACACAAAATAATACCATCAAACACCACTGGTGCAAGGAATTAAAATGTGCGTTTACATCCATACCTCATGTGTTCTTTGTCAGCCCTGTGCTCTTTAGTTATGATCGTGACACTAATACCATGTTGTTGTGTTATATTCTGTGTTAGAATTCAGTCTGAATTCAGAATCTTTAGTTATAACCCATGTTTTTAGCTCTTTGAAATGTTTTCAATTCTATGTGTTTGCTATTAAAATTCACTTTGTGTACTTCATCCTGGCACTTCCAACTCTTTTTGAGTTCTTATGCTATTTCCAAAATATCCAGTGACCTGAGTCCTAGCTCTAAAGGCTGATCTTCCAATGGCTTATTCCGATGGAAAAGAGCATGTTATCCACTCATGGCTTTGATCACTACCGAAATATAGCGGAACAAAGATGGGGGGCAAAAAGAGAAAGCAGGTGAGGGCAGTCCAGGTGGTTTGCAGGTCAGAGGCCTAGCCAGGGACTTCAAGTTGACAAAGAAATCATATGGGAACCGTGAGTATGGAGAATGAAACTCAAGTACAATTATCCCAACTCCCTTAACTGTTTGGGGGGAAAATTTCTGAGGCATAATGTAGTCATTTGCTATTGCTACTGTAATAAAATATCACAGAGCAAGTGGCTTATATGATAGATATTTATTTTCTCACAGTTCTGGAAGGTAGAAGTCCAAGGTGAAGCCATACTTGTTGGCAGGTACAATTTTGTCTGAGGCCTCTCTCTTTGGTTTTATCCTCAGGTCGTCTTTCCTCTGTGTGGACAATACACGTGACAAATTGCATTAGGGTCCACCCTAACATGCTCATTTTAGTTTAATCACCCCTGTAAAGGCCCTGTCTCCAAATGCAATACTGTTTCCAGTGTTTTCCTGGGAAATTAAGGACCATTTGCATATAGTGACTTAATATCACTCCCTACTGGATACTTTCCCTTCCCTGATTCACATCCCAAATTCTTAGGTGTTCCCTGCACCTCTCCAAACTTCCACTCAACTCCTTTTTTCAGGGTCAACTTTTGTGGGGACTCAAACTTAGGGAAGATATCAAGGAAAAGACACCACAGTGCTGCAGAGTAACACAGAGGCCATCATCAGCCCAGCATCAGATGAGCTGAATTCACATTCTAGCTTCACATGCTGGCATTTCTGTCCTCAGGCTTTCAACCTCCTTAAACCTCGGCTTCCTCTTCAGTAAAATGGAGATAATAACAATGTTGGCTTTTTAGAGTTTTTTCAATTCCAAAATTAGACAATGAATATGATGTCACAGTTATTTTTAAATATCATTATTACCACCATAACACATAATTCTCTGTCCTCAAAGAATTGTATGTAATTTGGACAATCAGATTTAAATCTATGAATTTTTATAAAGCTAAGTTTCTAGTGAATGATCATTGTGGTCACTGCTGAAAATATTAAATAACAATAGATTCTAACTCAATCCAGAAAGCTCTCCTGACCACTGGATCCATTTACTTCACTGGTATCTATTATTCATTTGCTGTTGGAGAGAAAGTATGTGTAGGAAATTGCTCTTGGTATCAGAGCTTAGGATCCTGCTCAGAGCACAAGACGTGATCACAAGTGAGTAGTGAGTGAAATCAAAAGCAGCAGGTGCTAAGTACTAGACTGCTAGGTGAGTAAACTTCGTACAAACTTAGAAAGTTGTCCAGAGTAAACACTAAGAATGGTGGTGTGTTCTGCCCTCAAGTAGGCTGTCATTAGACACTGGGTTAATCTCTAAATGATAAATAAAAATAAATCATAATAAAAATAATAATGAATAAATGACAATTAATAAAAAATAATTTTCCTCAAACCAAGACTTTTAACAGCAGTTTTATAAAATCACACTGTGTAAATTCAGCACTGAAGAGGACCCTGGGAGCTGTTTACCAGCCCATTTGGTTGTCAGCATGACATTTCACCCCACTTCACCTTACGGGTACCGTAGCAGGATGGTTAGGGCTATCATGACTAGAGATAGGGAAGCGTAATTGGGTAGAACTTAGAAATGCTGGACACACTACTCATACTGCCCAGCGAAGAGCTCTCCTGCCCCCGTTCTACCCACCAACCTCCCCACCCTCTGTTAAACAGGAGGGTGATACACAGGACAAGAGATTCTCCACCGTCTACCAGGTTTAGTGTCTGTATTACGGACAGTGCTATCCAACAGAAATTTTGTTGGGCCACAAATGCAAGCCACGTGTAACTTTGAGTTTGCTAATAGTTACACTGAAATATTTTTAAATTGGCGAAATTAATTTAATAATCTATTTTATTCAACCCAGAATATACTGTATTATCGTTTCAATATGTAATATAGAATTCAATATAGAATTATTAGATAGTTTATGGTTTTTTGGTATCAAGTCTTCAAAATCTGTTCTATATTTGCACTTAACATCGTATCTCGGTTTAGACTAGCCACATTTCAGGGGCGTGAACAGAGCTACCTGGAGATATTGGCTTCTATGCTGAAGTTCTAAGAGATTCTGTGTGCTTTTCTAAACCAGCTTTGTCTTTCTTACAAGATGCACGTCATAAGCAACCGATTGGATAGACCTTAGTTGACTCCACCTACTATTCTTGTCACCAGGTCATAGAAAGAAATGGTCTGACTGAATGCATTTTTCAGAAAGCCAAAGCCGTGATGGTTATTTTATAACTTTTCATCTTCTAAGCAGTTGAAAATTCATTTCTGGATGAGTCACTTGAGTATTTTTTTCCAGGTTTGAAGCTAAATTGATCAATTTTATAATTCCAGGCTTAACTTTTTTTCTGAAAAGTATGCAGTCTTTTTGCCATTTGCCATAAATGCTTTCATTAATTCATGTCATTATTTATTATTACCTAAATTTGAATTTCTAGCCTTCTTGTCGGAATTTTATATAACTCTGTTCTTCTTATGGCTCTGTTTTTCTGTTTTTAATAATAGTTTGCCTACATTTCCCTGCTGAAACTTCCATAAATATTCCCACATTTCCTCCAGCTAATAAAACTATTTCTTACCCATTTTTTTTTACAAGATCAATTTTACATGTCACTAAGTTCCTTCTGGCATTCTTTAATGCTGTATCGAATATAACTATTTTGTCCATTCTTCCATACTTCTTTAGAACTTGGTTATTAAGTGACAAAACATTTTGCTTGGGGTATTGTATAATTATTTTTCACCAATATTTTATTTCTACTTGACTTTTATAAAATTACCATTGAGGTAAGAAAAAAAACCCCGTAAATATACCTTTAATATCTGTGTTTCAAGTACAAGACAATTGAACTTTAAATTTTCAAATACAGCAGGACGTAGATTTTCAAATGTACCAAGCCTGTACCTCAACGGCTTAAATTATGAAAAAGAGGTAATTATATCAGCTTTTCTGAAAAATTTTGAGATGATGTATCCACATTTTCATTGGAATTTAGTAACTTTATGGCCTGAAAGTGGACAAAATAAAGTCATTTCTAGTCCATGCTTTTTTTTTTATCAACTTCTTCTCAGCCAAAATGCAATAGAGAATTGTATATTCCAGGCAATGGATCTTTATGGCTGCTTCTATTTAAGCTTTTGGCTGAATTTTCTGTAGAGGTCTAGATTGTAAGTACTTCAGGCTTTGTCGACCCAATGTTCTCTGTTACAACTACTAATCTCCCTGTCATTGTAGCATGAAAGCAGCCATAGATGATATGTAAAGGCATAGGCCTGACTGTATTTCAATAAAACTTTATTTACAAAAACAGACCTCAGGCTGTATCTGGCTTATAGACTGTAGTTTGTTGACCCTCATTCTAGATATTCTAGAATCACTCACTTTACGTTGACTCTATAGCCATTTGCTTTCCCATCAAGATTCTGGCATAATGTTGCGTTGTTACACTGAGCTTTGAATACAGAGAAGACAGGTTCACGGATCACTAATTCTTATCTGACTATGAAGCTATATATGTTGTCTTTATTTTCCTGCTATGTGTATAATAAAAGTCATTTATACCTCTGCTTTTAAAGCAAAGTGCATCCAATGTTTGTCTTCATTTTATTTGAATAGCTTCCATAAAACCACACCCTCAGGTTTGGCTGAGGCTTCCTGGCTTCTGGCCCTTAATTTTTATATATTTCCCATCTCACATTTATTTGCTGCACAGTGAAGACTCAAATTTTGTGACTTACACTGTAGTGCAAAAACAGCCTTCCAAGGAGAATTTATCATAAATGTTTTTCCGTAAAAGTCTAAGGATGAATTTATAATGCCACTGCCTGAAATAGACAATTGCAAGATAAACGTGGCTACAGCCATCACCACTGAAACAGAGAGGCCAGTTTGTAGAGCTTTGGGTAGCAGAAACTAAGTATGATGCTTTTGAAATCCCGATGTGAGTAAACACACCAAAACAAATGCCACCTGACAGCCAGAAGTTTTCAGTGACAGAAAAGTATAGAAGCTGCTGCAGAAATGTTCTCTCCTTGTAGATACTCTAGATCATCACAGTTGTAAGTGGCCAAGTTACCATTGCTATGGGAACTGTAACTGAGACTTGACCTTTGATACATTTACATATTGAACCCTAACACTGTATTAACAGGCGTTTGCATTTACCTTGTGTTTGTAAGTGGCTTTGTTTTAGGCTTTCGAGGAGATTAACTTGAAAAGCTCCTTTGGGAGGGAGAAAGCAGAAAGCTTGATTGCTTTCAGAATATCATCCACTCCTAGCGGGAGAGTTTACTTCCGGAGAATCAGTGTATAACAATGTATTCTGAAGGTAAGCAGTGAATTCTCATAGAGAGGCTGCTCCTTTAAAGTAAATAGTGGACTCTTATTTATCAGAAAGTCAGTTGCCTGGAAATTTGTATTGGTTGGTTAAAACTTTGCACAGCCTCTAAGTTGGTAGAATTTCCTGTGGCTTTTCAGAAAGCAAGAGAAGAAAAGCAATGGTCCAGGGAGTAGCCATGAGTGAGAAATACCACTATTAATTCTTTTACCTTCTCCATTACATCAAATTTTAAAACGGGTGAATCAAGACACCCTTGTAATTCCTGTCATTGTTTTGTTATTGCACCTCCCCAAGTTAAATCAATTAAACTCTCCTTTATGATTATGCACATTTGAATATTCTGAGTAAGTATGAACCATCAGGCTCATGAAACCCCTACAAGTTTTCAGAGTACCGAAACGGAAAAGGACTCACAATTACTAACTTGGAAGTGAAAGGGGTTAACATTTATGAAACACTTCTTGTGCTGGCACTATGATGGATACTTTATGTATGCAAACTCATTTCTTCTTCACAGCATTCTCCATGGGATAGATGGGGTTAACAGGCTTTCCCCAGTCATACACACAGTTAGTAACTGGTGAAGCCAATATTTGAACCTAGTTCTGGATAACTCTAAATCTAAGAATTCTTTAAAAACATCTATGTTTTGCAAAGTTCTAGTTCAACAAATAATATTAGTAATATTTTTTTATCAAATAGCTTAAAGTTTCCATAAAATGTTGACTTTGGTATTTCCCCAACAATTTGGAAATCCCAAAGTCAAGATCTAGATTTACTTAAGGAGTGAGGTTCATTTACTGAGCATCAAATTTTATAACAATTAATAAAGTGTAAGGGTCTCATCAAAATAAAGTGAAAACTGAAAGTGGAGATACTTGAAATAATTTCTGTATACTTACATTTGTTGAGGTTAGTTTTGTGCCCCAGTACGTGGTCAATCCTTGAGAATGTTCCATGTGCACTTGAGAAGAATGTATATTCTGATTTTTCGAATGTCCTGAAAATGTCAATTAAGTCTAACTTTTCTCTTGTGTCATTTAGGATCTCTGTTGCCTTTTTGCTTTTCTGTCTAGAGGATCTGTCCATTGATATGAGTGGGGTGTTAAAGTCTCCTGCTATTACTGTTTTCCCATCAATTTCTTCTCATATCTGTGGAAATTAAACACAAGAGAGAGTCAAAACAGAGGACTTGGTTCCTTGAGTGGCACTCTTTTCCCATTTATATACATTCCTGTAAGTTAGTGTCTGCTCTGCAGATACCAAGAGTTTTTGGTTTTGTATTTTTAATTAACAAAAGGGTTAAAATTCTGATATTTCTATTAATGCAGATTTTTAACATTGGCAGTTATAGCAGGGGTCAAAAATTTGACCGTACATTGCCTTTTTTTTTATTAACAATGAATTTTATTTCAGTTATAGGTGTACAAAGATCGTAAGTCAATTCGATAGATTTTGTGTCCCAAACCCACAATGCATCCCCCCACCCCCCAGATTGTCTTATTTGAAAAACCAAGGTTTTCCAAGATCTGTGAGTCATTGTCTGTTCTTCAAAGAAGTTCATTGTGTCTCTTTAGTTTCCACATGTAAGCGGTAGCATTGGGTGTTGCTGTCTAATTGTCTGACTGGTTTCACTTCGTATGATAATTTCTGGGTTCATCCATGTTGCTATAAATGTTGTTATTCCGTTCCTTTTAATGTCTGAGTAATAGTCCATTGTGTGTCTGTACCAGATCTTCCCTATCCATTCCTCTGTTGATGTGTATTTAGGTTGTTTCCATGACCTGGCTTCTTCCCTCTCTAGCTGCTTTAAAGGTAAAATTAGGTTGTTTATGTGAGCTTTTTCTTGTTTCCTGAGGTAGGCTTGTATTGCTATATACTTTCCTCTTAGAACTGCTTTTGCCGCATCCTAGTGGTTTTGGAGTGTCGTGTCTTTGTTGTCATTTGCTTCTAGGTATTTTT
>PVHT021183646.1:10966559-10978677 GCA_004024745.2 Catagonus wagneri
CGCTGATTTGTTCTTCTGCCTCCTGTATTCTACTGTTGGCTGCTTCTAATGAATTTTTTATTTCAGTGATTGTATTTTGCATCTCTTCTTGTTTAATTTTTACAGCTTGTATTTCTCTGCTCAGTGTTTCCTGTAAATGATCAATCTTTGCCTCCAGTTTATTTCCAATGCCTTGCATCATCTTCAGCATCAACAGTCTAAAGTCTCTTTCTGAGAGGCTGATAATCTCTTCATCACTGAGCTGTTTTTCTGGGCTTTTCTCTTTCTCCCTTATCTGGGTTAGAGTTTTCTGTCTTTTCATTTTTATAGGTTTTTGGTGTGGTGACCTTTTTGCCAACAATAGAGTGGTAGCCTCTCTTAGTTCTGGCGTTTGCCTCCTCTGTGACTAAAGTTGATATGGGCGGGGCTTGCTGTAGGTTTCCCCATGGGAGGGAGTGATGCCTGCTCACTGGTAGATGGGGTTGATTCCTATCCCTCTGATGGGTGGGGCTTTGTCTCTGGATGAGATTAGAGGCTGGCTGTGTGCCTGAGGGGTCTTTAGGCAGCCTGTTTACTGATGGGTGGGGCTGTGATCCCACCTGGATTATTGTTTGGTCTGGGGCTTCTCAGGGATGAAGGGAGGGACCAGATTTTCCCAGAAATGGCCCCCTCCAGAGAAATGCAGGCTGATGAATGTTCCTGAGAGCTTCGCCTCCAATATCCTTCCCCCACAAGAAGCCACAGTCACCCCTATTTTCCCAGGAGATCCCCCAAGAATTGCAGTAAGGTTCCACCCGGATTCCTCTAGAGACTGCTTTGCCCTGGGACCCAGTGCACGTGAAAGTCTGTGTGTGCCTTTCAAGAGTGTGGTCTCTGTTTCCCCCAGTCCTGTGGAGCTCCTGCACACAAGCCCCACTGCCCTTCAATGCCAGATGCTCCGAGGGCTCTTTCTCCCTGTGCCTGATCCCCAGGCGTGGGGTTTTGACGTGGGGCTCAGAACTCTCAGTCCTGTAGCTGAGTCTCTGTGATGCAATTACTTTCCAATCTGTGGGGCTTCCCACCCAGGAGGTATGGAGTTGCTTCTATCACGTAATCGCCCCTCCTACCTCTTGATGTGGTCTCCTCTTTGTCTTCTGGAGTAGAATATCTTTTTTGGAAGTTTACAGTCCATTTGGTTGAAGGCTGCCCGGCATTTGGTTGTAGTTTTGCTGTGTTTCAGGAGAGATGTTGAACTCCAGTCCTTCTATTCCACCATCTTAATCCAATCTCTGTACATTGCCTTTTAAAGTACACTAAAGTGTTTTGATATGCAGAGTAATAAAGTCAGATTATTCTGGGTTGTAATACGAAGATTAGAACATCTATTTTCTCTTGCTTGTTCCACTTAAGTTTAACTACTGCCCCCTGCAGGCATTCTACTTTCCCTCCCATAAAATGGAACTGTTCCTTCAAATGATGTGTGGATTATTTCTTAGAGGGATATAATTGTGTTTCCCTATAATAAATAAAAGCAAAAAGAGGCAGTGTGTTGTAGTTACCAAATTCCAAAGACTAATCTTCAGCTTCTCAGTTGGCATCATGGTAACATTTTTAGATTCAGTGGAATGGAAGATTCCCAGTGTATGAACTCATGAGAAACTGACATATGAACTGGAGTCTCAGTTTATTACATTTCTATTAAATGCAGATTTCCTCCTAGCTACTAAAATTGTGTCTACATTGTAAGGGACCCTCCTTCCGGTATCTTGGTGACAGGGTGTTATGGCCAGTCCATAGAGTTGGGATGAATTCCCCACCCAAAATGTGGTTTGGATTTCCAAACTGATTGTTACACACACATACATCAAGAAAGTATGAAAAAGTTTATTATTCCTATAATGAGGTGTTCCTGGGAGAGCTGCCTCTCAAACTGATCTGATATGGCTTGAAAGAACTGTAAAAGGGAAAAAGGAGTCTGGCTTTGAGCTTTTATGACGGTTTGGAGCTGGAACTAGAGTGAGGATTTTAGTGCATGATTGTAACTTACTGTTAGTGACAGAGCACCTAGGTTTTCTCATCAACTTGCCCAGATGGAGAAGTGGAAGAGGTAAGACATAATAGGTGTCTGTAGTCAAACACCAGATGATGGAGTCAGACAATTATGTTGGGTCCAAAAAAAGATTGTCGAGTGGACATAGAATTAGTATTCTATGCACTGAATACCCTTGAAATGGGTCATACCAAAAACAGCAGTGAAGTCTATGCAGAATTCTCTCTCACAACAGCACAAGCCCCTTTGGCTTCTAGAATGTCAAGTTTTTATGTCTCCATCTTTTGACCACTGTTGGGCAAAAAATTTTTGTTCTTCACTTCTGCTCATGAGATTTTCCCTGAAAACCTTTGATATTAAAGAGTTCAGTAAGTTTCCTGACCCAGTCCTTCTTGATTTTTAGCCTGAGAATGAACATCTCTTTTTGGCAATTACTTCAGATCAGTAAATCTCATCTTTCATGGGTATGATGAAACCATTTTATTTCATAGTATTCTAAGGAAATTGTACTGTCCACCATCTACAACCATATTCAGTTTTTTTTAAATATGTGGATAGTAATTCTTCCTCCTATCATTTATGAAGTCTCATCTTTCATCTATAACACTGACTTTATTCTCCTGTATCATCATTTAAAAGGAAATTAATATGGATAAAGTGGATTATTGCTAAGAGCAGAGAAAATTCCTATAAAACAACTAGTTATTGCATGAATAGTGAAGTAGCAAAGCTGAGATCAATTGCGAATGACTGTGGCCAACAGTTCTGTATCCCTGCTAAGGTGAGATCAAAAGAATATACTCAAAGAGAAATAGAGAAGATTCAGGATACACTTGAAAAACGTCTGCAAAAATGAGGAAGACTTGGAGAAAAGCATCTTTTAAAACTTTATTTTTATTTTATTTTTTCATTTATAATGATTTTTATTTTTTCCATTATAGCTGGTTTACAGTGTTCTGTCAGTTTTCTAATGTACAGCAAGGTGACCCAGTCACACATACATGTATACATTCTTTTTTCTCACACTATCATGCTCCATCATAAGTGACCAGACATAGTTCCCAGTGCTATCCAGCAGGATCTCATTGCTTATCCATTCCAAAGGCAATAGTCTGCATCTATTAACCCCAGATTCCCAGTCCATCCCACTCCCTCCCCCTCCCCCTTGGCAACCCCTGCGGGTCTATTCACAATAGCTAAAAGTTTATTTTTAAATACGCTTATAAGAAGTAAGGTGTACCTTCTATGCCTGTAATAGTGTAGATCAGTGGATCTCAATCTACTTGGTCATAGGTCTATGGGAAGATTGGTGGAAATCCTTAATGGAGGAGTTCCCATTGGGGCACAGCAGAAGCGAATCTGACTAGTATGCATGAGGATGCTGGTTCGATCCCTGGCCTCACTCAGTGGGTTGAGAATCCAGCATTGCCATGAATTGTGGTGTAGATCGCAGACACGGCTCAGATACTACGTTGATGTGGCTGTGGTATAGACCGGCAGCTACAGCTCCAGTTGGACCCCTAGCCTGGGAACTTCCATATGCCACAGGTGCAGCCCTAAAAAGCAAAACAAAACAAAATAAAAAAGAGAGAATGCTTGGTGGAGAGAAAATTCATGTGAAGCAACATTTGCACTTGGCCTATAATAGACATTAGGTTATTAAATACTAAACTTGATGCTGTGTGGCAGATTAAAAAGCATTCCAAAGGACAAAGATTTGTTTTCTAAGTTACTTAGTCTTTACCTGAGTAGTGTCTCATTATTGGCTGGCTATGTTCATTTAGACTTTCCAATTTGTCTCTGAACCTGGCTTTGAATTTTGTTACTCAATTATTACCCCAATTTTGGAACTGTAATTTAAGATGCACTGTAATATAAGATGCACTATAATATTTGGAACTAATGTAGTATAAGATGCATTGTTCTATGACAGTATTGAGGATAAAACTCCCCCTTAACCAAGTTTATGAGGATCAGAAATGCATATAATAATAGCAAGCTTTGATTGTATGGTTACTATGTACCAGGCACAGTACAGAGCACTGTATCATTATTATTTTTTATTTTTTTTGTCTTTTTGCCTTTATGTAGAGTCGCGCCCGCGGCATATGGAGGTTCCCAGGCTAGGGGTCTAACAGGAGCTGTAGCCGCCGGCCTTCGCCACAGCCACAGCAACGCGGGATCCGAGCCGCGTCTGCGACCTACACCACAGCTCACGGCAACGCCGGATCCTTAACCCAGTGAGCGAGGCCAGGGATCGAACCCGCAACCTCATGGTTCTTAATTGGATTCGTTAACCACTGAGCCACGACGGGAGCTCCCACTGTATCATTAAATCCTGCAGGAATTTTATGATATGGATATTAATCCAATCTGTAATCCCATCTCTTTGATGACAACACGTGAGGCCTAGAAAGTTTAATAATTTGCCTAAGTATTTATTGAGCATCTCTTGAATGCCTGAGACTGTAGAGGAAGATACAAATGAAACAAAATAGGGACTCAATAGGGAGTTCCCTTGTGGCTCAGCAGAGATGAATCCAACTAGTATCCATGAGGATGCGGGTTCTACCCCTGGCCTCTCTCAGTGGGTTAAGGATCTGGCATTGCTGTGGCTGTGGTGTGGGCTGGCAGCTGCAGCTCAGCTTTGACCCCTAGCCTGGGAACTTCCATATGCCACAGGTGTGGCCCTAAAAAAGCAAGAAGAAGAAGAAGAAGAAGAAAAAAAGCAAGGGCTCAATAAACTTTTAAAACTAAAACTTTTTAAAAAATTAACTACATTTTGGGGGGCCATGCCCGGGCATGTAAAAACTCTGTGGCCAGGGATTCCATGCTGCAAAAGCGACCTGAGTCTCAGCAGTAACAATGCCAGATCCTTAATCTACTGAGTCACCAGGAAACCCCTAATTAACTGCATTAAAAAAGTCTGTGTTTGAAATTATGAAATGTAGTTTCCAGCCTTATGTTTTTTTTGGGGGGGTCTTTTTGCCTTTTCTAGGGCCGCACCCGTGGCACATGGAGGTTCCCAGGCCAGGGGTCTAATCAGAGCTGTAGCCGCCGGCCTACGCCACAGCCACAACAACACAGGATCCAAGCCGCTTCTGCGACCTACACCACAGCTCATGGCAACACCAGATCCTTAACCCACTGAGCGAGGCTAGGGATCGAACATGCAACCTCATGGTTCCCAGTCGGATTCATTAACCACTGAGCCACGACAGGAACTCCCTTATGTTTTAATTATACCCCAAACTAATGGAGAGTTAACTTCCTCTGAAACTCTACAGGTGTTCATTTAAAAAAAAAGTATGTTCCATCATAAGGCTCTATTTATGATAGTATTCAAACAGATACACTCCAGAAATTAAAATTCTGAACAAAATAAAATCTCAGATTTAATGCAAGACAATTTTTACAATCCCAAAACTCATCTCCCTTGTTTTTATGTATATAAGTTATTGGTATAGCTTAATGGTGACATTAAAGTACTTCAGATAGATGTGACATTGCTGCCTCTTGATAGCTGTGAACATCTGTACTTTCAAAATAACAAACTTTTTTCAAAACCAAAAAAAATTGAAGAAAAAGTATGCTTGGAGAGTTTCTTTTTATGCTTTGAAATAGCTTTGTGTAAAGCCAGTTTGTATTCTCTTTCATTATTCTTTTGCAATTAAATATCATAGCACCTTTCCTTTAAGTTTTATCACCAATGTCCATAGCTTTTTCATAGAAGGCAAAGGCTTTAGAGTATAAATGCTCTGAAGTAATTTGTCTCTTTTTGAAGATTAATTAAAAAAAACTGAAGCATAAAAGTGTTAGGTGTCCCTGTAAAATAATGATGCAATCAACCCTACACTTCCATCTACAGGGTGAGAAAAAGCAGAGTGATTTTTAAATCTAAAGTTATGTCCTGCCTCACAGCCAATATTTTTTTTTCCTACCCCATCTCCTCATGCTCCTCACCTTTGTTGATATTTCAGAATTTGAGGTTCCTAATTTCTTCCCTTTCCTTTCTGTTTGATCTGTGTATTCACCCATCTACTTGCAAAATATTTATTTTTAAGTAGCAGGTGCTATAGATAACAAGGATAAAAATCATATTCCTCTTCTCAAGGTACTCAAAGTCTAAGAGAGGAGACAGATTTGGAAACTATTGCAGTGTCCTGTAGTAAAGACCACTGGAGTTCTAGAAAAGCCACTGACCCAGCCTGAGGGGTTGGATAAGGAAAGCAGCTGTGGAGTTTTGCTGTGGTGCAGTTGGATTGGCAGCATCTCTGCAATGCCAGGATGCTGGTTCAATCCCTGGCCCAGCTCACTGGTTTAAACATTGCCACACCTGTGACTTGGATCTGACCCGTACTCCCCAGGCAGGCCAAAAAAGAAAAGAAAAAGAAAAATAAAAAAGGTGAAACCAAATGTAATGTGTATGGCTAAAGTGTAGAGGAGAAGTGGTAGTTGTTGAAAATGGAAAAGCATGCTGGGGCCCGCTCACCTACAGTGCTTTATTATATACCACAATTGGGAATCCAGATTTTATCATGAATCACATCAACAGAATATAAAAATTGGGGAAGCCTTCATGAAAGAGTGACATGGTCATAGTATATGCCAGGATGCCAAGATGGGAGCTATGTGGAGGCACAATGGGAACTGGATTGACAGAAAAGATGGCAGGTGATCAGAGAGGACAAATGCGAGGTCCCAAGAAACTACACTAAGAATATAGCAGGGACCTATAGGGCCGAGGTTAACTGAGGCAGAATCTCCAGGATTCATAGACTGATGTTTCGTGGGGAGTGAGTGAGACAGAGATAATTCTCACATTCTGGCTTGAGTTACCAGGTGGTGGTTGGTGATGTGAATCAAAGTTGAGGATCAATTAATGTTTTTAATATGTTATGTTTTTGGTACCACTGAAACATCTGAATAGTACTGTGTAAAACGCAATTGAAGATGAATCTAGGGCTCGGGAGGGAAACCCGGTCATGGATAATATTGAGCCATACAGGTGGTGGTTGAAGCTGCATGTGTGAATGATGTCATCAGTATCTACATTAAAAATGGAAATAATAATAAAGGGTCTAAGGTGCCCCCCAAGGGAAGTACTGCCATCCTAGCGGCCAGAGGAGCTTCTAGGCCCTGTTGTGCCTTTGTATGAGTCAGAGGACACTTTCACTGCCATCAGCCGTGATGTCATCACAATGAGCTTTTATAAGTGTATGAAGTCTACCAGGTGAATGGTGCCCCTGGAGGCAAGCAGCAACAGCCTCCCCTCATCGTGTCTAGTGGAAAAGTAGACAATCAGCTGGGAAGGAGACCGAGAAGCAGATAGAAAGAAACCAAGTATGTGGTGCAAACCACAAGGACGGGGTTTCAGGGTAGAAAAGCAGGCAGCACCGCTGCACCCACCAACTGTGACTCAGAAATCAAAAATCAGGTAGTTGTGGTCTGAAAGTTTCCATGAAAGCTGGTTGATCTTAATGAGGGCACTTTCAGAGGAGTGCTCAGCCCTGGATCCGTCTCCTCCTAATTCTGGATGTTCTCCCTCTGTCCTGTCTCTTGCAGAAGCTTTGACCCAGCCGCTGTTCCACTTCCACCCTCTCTGCCTTTGGATACCCCATACATTATCTTCCTGCCTCGTGCTTTCACTTTTGCTTTGAGAGCTTTCTCTCCTCCTGTTGTGGTTCTTGATACATTTTTATCTTGTTCTCATTCCCTTTGCCTTTCACAACCGCTGTCATCTCCACCTGCCCAGGACACACTCAGTTACCCTTCAGGGCTTCAAAAAAAAAAGGAAAAAAAATCAGTTTCCATCACAATTCTCATAGACATATACTGCCCTTTAGATGTACTTATGAGCATTAATTTATATTTGAATACAGATGCCTTCTGAACAAAGGATAAAAGGGAGGACGAGGTCTTCCTTATATTTGCTGTCATCTTTGGATAAGGAAACTTATCAACCAGATTTTAGATAGTCATACCAAACCATCTGGCCTCTTAAAAATCCAGTGAGATTCCTGCTGTCTTCATCTACACGTAGGCTGGAGTTAGGGGCATAAATAGAGGTCAAGAAATAGACTAATCAAGAGTCTAATGTCTATTATAGTGAGACTTAAGATGAATTGGTTATTCATAAATTACATGTTTAATGGCATCGTTCATATCTTTTTCTTTGTGAATACTGACTTTGATATACCTCAGTCAACTTTGAATTCATTATTTCACTAGAACTGTATTCAGTAGTGTAGCCACATCTGGCTCTTTCAAATTAAAACTTATTTATTAAAATTTATTTATTAATCTAATTCATTATGCTGGACATCTTAAACTTATATAGGGCTGTATATCAATTATATCTCCATAAAACCGGAAAGAAAAATGTAATAACGGATTAAAATGTGTAGAATTAAATTTTAATTAATTAAAATTAAATAAACTAAAAATTCAGTCCTTGAATTTAACAAATTTTAAGTACACAATAGCCACATATGGCTGGTGTCCATAGTATTGGACGGCACAGGTATAGAATACTTTTTCGTCATAGAAATTTCTTTCAGACAGTGCTGCTCCAGAATAGTATCGATCGTTCCTGTTAGTTTTCCAGTTTTGGTGATAACTTTGAAAAAATAAGTGAGTCTCTCAGCAATAATAGATAATTTATATTAAATTACATAGAGGATTTTTGTTTCCTTTTGTTTATTTGATATTATAATTTAAAAATCATTTAAGAAAAGGGGGACTTTCTTCCAATAGCATCTTTAGTGTTCCAAATATTTTGTACTCACTATCTTAATTAACCTCCACTAATCCTATATTACTATTGTCATTTTACAAATGAGGGAAATAAAGTCAAAAGAGGGTAAATGGTAGCATCACAATCCAAACTCAGATCTGTCTGGTCCCAAGTCTGTACTATTTGATACCTTCCAAAAACCACCACATAGTTACATTTTCTTTTCTCCCAGTAAAGTAAGGAGGAGTATCCTCGTGTACTCTGATGATTATGGCAGCACCTTCAAGACCCTTCAAAAAAAAACTGTTTGTATTCCCAAATGAACATTTATTTATTTCACTAAAGAATATGTTTATAGTCACGTACTCATACTCTTTTCAGGACTTGAGTGATTCATTTATTTTCTTACCATCGAAAAACAAGTTCTTACAGGAGCTATTGGTAACATTGCAGTGAAACAGTGATGCCAAATCCATTCGAAATATATCTTCATGGGCAATCTGAGATTCATAAAAGGAATAAATCTCGGTAATATTTTTCCAGAAGATGGATACTTTTTTTGGTTAAATTACTCATTCGTCTCTGAGAATTCCTAGAGGCAAGATAGTCTACATGATTTTGTGATTCACTTTAAAGATGCCTATGGAAGAAAGAACTGATACTTGATAGCATTCTACAGAGAAGAGAGACAACTTACGAAATTTAATTTTGCTTATGTTTTGGTATAAATCTGTGGTCTTTGGTGTGTGTGACACTTCAACAAGTCAGGGATCTCCTCTTTAAAGCACAGAAAAGTAAACGAAACTAGAGTAACTCTTGCACCACAGTGAAATTGTTTTGCCTTTATCATTTTTGCAGGAAAGCAGTTGATACTTACATCTTGGCCTCCTTTGCAAGGAAGTGTTACCTAAGTGAGCTCTTTCCTTGACTCTTATGGGAGAGTTGCCCAAGACTGAAGCTCCTAGCATGAATCTTCATTAGCGGGAAGGGTCTCCTCACTTATGCTGGGGCCTTGAGAAAATTGCTAAGTCATGGTAATTGTATTAGGTGTCAATGACCATCCATCTCTGAGGTTACTGAAGCCCTTTCAGTTCCTACAGTACTGTTTTGACCTTCATGAAAACCATTTGTGTCAGTGCAGGTATAAAGCTTATAACAGGGTGGGGCCTTGATCACCATCAGCACTTGACAAATTTCGGAAGACTTTGAGTTAGATAGAAAATATGTCAAAGGTAAAATGTAATCTTCCAGTGGGATCTCAAGTGGTAAGGTACTGATTATGTAATTAGTTACTTGGCAAATAGCATCGTAAGCTCACAGCAATTCATTTTTTGGGCATAGCAGTAACTGAGACACCTGTCTCTGTGTAAAAAAGAAATGTATTTGCTCTCCGCGTAAAGCAGATCATGAGCTTTTTCACCTAGTTTTGTTTTTGTTTTTTTTTTCTTTTTCCTCCCCACTTACCTTCTCTAAGCCAGGACTAGGCTGGCACTGGAGAGACAATAAGGAACAGCCGCTGGCCTTGTGGCCCTTATATGCTAGTAATATATTTAACACAAATGAAACAAAATGGTCAAGCTTTAATAAGGAAATGTATATGAATCCAAAGGATGCAAAACAGTGAAGACTCATATACTATTCATGGGGTGTCAGAGGGCTCCTCTGGGAGCATGGCATTTAATCTGACCCCCGAAGGAACAAGTTTTGTGAACTGTGTTCTCTGCAGAGGGAGCGGCCTGTGCAAGATCCCTGAGGTGAGATTATGTAGCTACATGGCTGCCATAGGCTTTCACGAGATCTTTTTCTCTTGACAGAATACCACTGATGACTCCTTTATAATATCATAATAATTGTAAATCTTGGGAGTTCCTGTCATGGTGCAGCAGAAACAAATCTGTCTAGGAACCACTAGGTTGCAGGGTTCGGTCCCTGGCCTTGTTCAGTGGATTAAGGATCTGGTGTTGTTGTGAGCCGTGGTGTAGGTAGCAGATGTGGCTCAGTTTCTGCATTGCTGTGGCTGTGGCTTAGGCCGGCAGCCTTAGCTCTGATTGGACCCTAGCCTGGGAACTTCCACATGCAGCAGGTATGTCCCTAAAATGCAAAATAATAATAATAATAGTAATAATAATAATAATAATAAATCTTTGTTATAGTGTTGTTTTCATGGAGCAGGTTAAGGCTCTCCATTGAATCAGAGTTTTGGAGAGGAACCTACCACTTGGAAGTACTCATTCTTTCAGTCTCTGACTGTCATCCCAGGTACCTGTGATTGGGTGTGGTCATAAAAGTTTATCACTATACTACAGTCAGGAAATGTTGCTCATCGGTCCTTTGCTAGACCTGAATTGTTACACATATTTTTAGAAGTAGTGGAGAGAGGAGTTCCCATCGTGGCTCAGTGGTTAACGAATCCGACTAGGAACCATGAGGTTACGGGTTCGATCCCTGGCCTCACTCAGTGGGTTAAGGATCCAGCGTTGCCGTGAGCTGTGGTGTAGGTTGCAGATGTGGCTCGGATCCCACGTGGCTGTGGCTGTGGCGTAGGCTGGTGGCCACAGCTCCGATTAGACCCCTAGCCTGGGAACTCGATATGCGAAAGATGGAAAAAAAAAAGGGAAGTAGTGGATAGAGATCTGTCAAACAGGCATACAGTTTTTTTTTTTTTTTCCCCCTCTGGTCTCAGCCAAAAACAAGTCTGATAATGTTCAGTGTATACAAATCTTCATATACACTGTGTTCTGCAAACCTTTGCCCTCTTAACCTACTTATTCTGGTGATCTGAAGGCACAAAATTTCTCCTTCACAGTGTTTATTGGATGGCTAGTTGAGATTAAAAAAAGGATGAATGAAATGTGGATACCTTAATCTATGCCATATTTTAAATTCTGGCAATTTTTGATAAGTACCTTGAGAAAGAACAGCCAAATGATACCAAGAGCTATAGGGCAGTTTCTGGAAAAAAAAAAAAGGAGGTCAGTGAAATGGAGCAAAAGCCACACCTGAAGCATATGGAAATTCCCAGGCTGGGGGTTGAATTGGAGCTGCAGGCAAGCAGAGAGCTAGAGATCCAGAGCTTATTGATCCTTATTTTCATTTGTCTTTTGAAAACCAACTATATTTAATTTTTCTGACTTGTGGGTACCAAATGCCCATTATAAAAAGCTTATTTAAAAAAAAAATCAGGAGTTCCCGTCGTGGCGCAGTGGTTAACGAATCCGACTAGGAACCATGAGGTTGCGGGTTCGATCCCTGCCCTTGCTCAGTGGGTTAACGATCCGGCGTTGCCGTGAGCTGTGGTGTAGGTTGCAGACGCGGCTCGGATCCTGCGTTGCTGTGGCTGCGGCGCAGGCCAGTGGCCACAGCTCCGATTAGAC
>PVHT021183646.1:10989407-10999466 GCA_004024745.2 Catagonus wagneri
GATAAGATATATTTTTAAAGTATAAATCCATGTTTCAGATAAACAGATAAAGAAAAATCCATGTTTCAGATTCTTTTTTAAATACTTAGTTTTTAATTAGTGCAACAATTGTGGAGGACCATATGAAGGGTCCTTTTTTTTAACATTTTGTTTTATGCACTTTATTTTTTATATAATGATTTTTATTTTTTTCATGATAGCTGGCTTACAGTGTTCTGTCAGCTTTCTGCTGTACAGCATGGTGACCCGGTTACACATACAGGTATAGATTCTTTTTTCTCACATTATCATGCTCCATCATAAGTGGCTAGACATAGTTCCCAGTGCTATACAGCAGGATCTCATTGCCCATCCATTCCAAAGGCAATAGCTGCATTTATTAACCCCAAGTTCCGAATCCATCCCACTCCCTCCCCCCTGGCAACCATGAGTCTGTTCTCCAAGTCCATGATTTTCTTTTCTGTGGAAAGGTTCATTTGTGCTATATATTAGATTCCAGATATAAGTGATATCATATGGTATTTGTCTTCCTCTTTCTGACTTCACTCAGTACGAGAGTCTTTGGTTCCATCCATTTTGCTCCAAATGGCATTATTATATTATTTTTATGGCTGAGTAGTATTCCATTGTATATGTATATCACATCTTCCTAATTTAATCATCTGTCAATGGACATTTGAGTTGTTTCCATGTTTTGGCTATTGTGAATAGTGCTGCAATGAACATGTGTGTGCATGTGTCTTTTTCAAGGAAAGTTTTGTCTGGATATATGATCAGGAGTGGGATTGCTGGGTCATATGGTAGTTCTATGTATAGTTTTCTAAGGTACCTCCATACTGTTTTCCATAGTGATTGTACCAATTTACATTCTCAGCAACAGTGCAGGAGGGTTCCCTTTTCTCCACACCCTCTCCAACATTTGTTATTTGTGGACTTATTAATGATGGCCATTGTGACTGGTGTGAGGTGGTATTTCGTGGTAGTTTTGATTTGCATTTCTCTAATAATCAGTGTTGAACATTTTTTCATGTGCTTGCTGGCCATCTGTATATCTTCTTTGGAGAAATGTCCACTCAGGTCTTTTGCCCATTTTTCAACTGGTTTGTTGGCTTTTTTGCTGTTGAGTTGTATAAGTTGTTTGTATATTTTAGAGATCAAGCCCTTGTCAGTTGCGTCATTTGACACTATTTTCTCCCATTCTGTAAACTGTCTTTTTGTTTTCTTTTGCTGTGCAAGATATGTCAGTTTGATTAGGTCCTATTGGTTTACTTTTGCTTTTATTTCTGTTGCTTTGGGAGACTGACCTGAGAAAGCATTTGTAAGCTTGATGTCAGAGAATGTTTTGCCTATGTTCTCTTCCAGTAGTTTGATGGTGTCTTGTCTTATATTTCAGTCTTTAAGCCATTTAGAGTTTATTTTTGTGCGTGGTGTGAGGATGTATTCTAGTTTCATTGGTTTGCATGTAGCTGTCTGGGTTTCCCAGTAATACTTGCTGAAAAGACTATCTTTTTCCAATTTTATGTTCTTGCCTCCTTTGTCAATGATTAATTGACCATAGGTCTCTGGGTTTATTTCTGGGTTCTCTATTCTGTCCCAAGGTCTGTATGTCAGTTTTTGGTACAAATACCACACTGTCTTGATTACTGTGGCTTTGTAATACTGCCTGAAGCCTGGGAGAGTTATGCCTCCTGCTTGGTTTTTGTTCCTTAGGACTGCTCTGGCAGTTCTGGGTCTTTTGTGATTCCATATAAATTTTTGGATTGTTTGTTCCAGTTCTGTGAAAAACATCATGGGCAATTTGATAGGGATTGCAATGAATCTGCAGATTGCTTTGGGTAGTATGGCCATTTGTACAATATTAATTTTTCCAACCTGTGCACATTTATATCTTTCCATTTCTTTGTATTTCTTTAATCTCCTTGATTAATGTTTTGTAGTTCTCTGCATATAAGTCTTTCACCTCCTTGTTCAGGTTTATTCCCAGGTATTTTGGGGGGTGCAATTTTAAAAGGTATTGCATTTTTGGATTCCTTTTCTAATATTTCATTGTTAGTATACAGAAATGCAACTGAATTCTGAATGTTAATCTTGTATCCTGCTCCTTTGCTGAATTTGTTGATCGGTTCCAGTAGTTTTTGGGTTGAGTTCTTAGGGTTTTCTATATATAGTATCGTGTCAACTGCATACAGTAACAGTTTTACCTCTTCTCTTCCTATTTAGATGCATTTTATTTACTTTGTTTGTCTGATTGCTGTGGCTAGGACTTCCAATACTATGTTGAATAACAGTGGTGAGAGTGGGCATCCTTGTCTTGTTCCAGATTTTAGCTTTTCTCCATTAAGTATTATATTTGCTGTGGGTCTGTCATAAACGGCTTTGCTTATTTTGTGTTCCCTCTATACCCACTCTGGTAAGGGTTTTTTTCATGAATGGATGTTGGATTTTGTCAGATGCTTTTTCTGCATCTATTGAGATGATCATGTGGGTTTGACTTTTGTTTTGTTAATGTGGTGTATGACGTTGATTGATTTGGGTATGTTGAACCATCCTTGTTTACCTGGGATGAATCCCACCTGGTCATGTTGTATGATCTTTTTTATATGTTGCTGAATTCAGTTGGCTAAAATTTTG
Source organism: Catagonus wagneri (assembly GCA_004024745.2). Classification (NCBI taxonomy): domain Eukaryota; kingdom Metazoa; phylum Chordata; class Mammalia; order Artiodactyla; family Tayassuidae; genus Catagonus; species Catagonus wagneri. The sequence continues at coordinate 10,992,039 of PVHT021183646.1, forward strand.
TTGAGAATTTTTGCATCTATATTCATCAAAGTTTTCCTTTTTCATGATATCTTCTCTGGTTTTGGTATTAGGGTGATGGTGGCATCATAGAATGTCTTTGGGAGTGTGCCTTCTTCTTCAGCCTTTTGGAAAAGTTTAAGAGGATGGGTATAAGTTCTTCTTTGTATGTTTGCTAGAATTCACTTGTGAAGCTATTTGGTCCTGGACTTTTATTTGAAGGGAGTGTTTTTATGACATATTAAATTTCATTTCTAGTGATCGGTCTGTTTCGTTGATCTATTTCTTCTTGATTCAGTTTTGGCAGGCTGTCTCTAGAAAGCTGTCCATTTCTCCCAGGTTGTCAAATTTGTTGGCATAGTATTCATACAATTGTTCATAGTATTCTCTCATGGTTTTTTGTATTTCTCTAATATCCATTGTGACTTCTTTTTCATTTCTTATTTTGTTTATTTGGGTTTTTCTCTCCTCTTCTTGGTGACTCTGGCCAGAGGCTTGTCAATTTTGTTTACCTTTACAAAGAACCAGCTCTTGATTTTGTTGATTTTTTTTTCTATTGTTTTTTGAATCTCTATTTTATTGATTTCCTCTCTGATCTTTATGATTTCCTTCCTTCTGTTGACTTTAGGTTTTGTTTGTTGTTTTTCTACCTCATTTAGGTGGTGGGTTAAATTGTTGATCTGAGATATTTCTTCTTTTTTGAGGAGAGTCTGTATTGCTATGAATTTCCCTCTGAGCTCTGCTTTTGCATCATCCCATAGATTTTGAGTGGTTGTGTCTTCATTATCATTTGTCTCGAGATATTTTTTAATTCCTTCTTGATTTTCTCATTGACCCATTGGTTTTTTAGTAGCATGTTGTTTAGTCTCCGTGTACTGTGTTTTTTCTCATTTCTTTTTCTGTGGTTGATTTCTAGTTTCATGCCGTTGTGGTCAGAGAAGATACTTGAGATAATTTCTCTACTCTTGAATTTGTTGAGGTTGGCTTTGTGCACCGTTATGTGTTCTATCCTTGAGAATATTCCATGTGCACTTGAGAAGAATGTATATTCTGATTTTTTTGGATGTAATGTCCTGAAAATGTCGATTAAGTCTACCTTTTCTATTGTCATTTAGGATCTCTGTTGCCTTATTGATTTTCTGTCTAGAGGATCTGTCCATTGATGTGAGTGGGGTGCTAAAGTTGCCAACTATTAATTGTATTCCCATCAATTTCTCCTTTTATGTCTGTTAGTATTTGTTGTAGGTAATTGGGTGCTTCTATATTAGGGGCATATATATTGATGATTATAATATCCTCTTCTTGAATGGATCCTTTAACCATTAAATAGTGTCCTTCTGTGTCTTTCTTTATGGCCTTCATCTTAAAGTCTGTTTTGTCTGATATGAGTATTGCCACTCCTGCTTTCCTGTCTTGTCCATTGGCATGAAATATCTTTTCCCATCCCCTCACTTTCAATCTATCTGTGTCCTTTGCTCTAAGGTGAGTCTCTTGTAGACAGCAGTTTGTAGGTTATTGCTTATTTATCCATTCTGCCACTCTGTGTCTTTTGATTGGAGCAGTCAGTCCATTGACATTTAAGGTGATTTTTGATAGATATGTATTTATTGCCATTTTAAACCTTGTTTTCCAGTTGATTCTAAGTTTAACTTTTCTTCCTTTCTTTTTTTGGTTGGATGGTTTCCATTTATTTTATGATTGAGCACTTTTCTTTTCAGTTTTTGTGAATGTAATGTTCGGTTTTGATTTGTGATTGCCCTGTTTTTTAAGTATGTTAACCCCTTCCTGTATCTGCTTGCTTTAGCCTGATAGCCACATAGGCTCAAACACATCATTAAAATAAAAAAGTAATCTATATTTTCTTACTTTCCTTCCCCATATTGTATGATTTTGATGTCTTTTAAATTTTTTTTTTAAATCTTCATGTTTAGATCTGTATACTGGCTTATTTAAGTGCTTTCCAGTTGTGGTTTGCTCCATTCTATTTCTTCTTGCTTTGTTTTCTTTTTTATTTAGAGAAGCCCTTTCAGTATTTCTTTTAGAATGGGTTTAGTATTGCTGTATTCTTTTAGCTTTTGTTTGTTGGAGAAATTCTCTTTTTCCCCTTCTATTTTAAATGATATTCTTCTGGATAGAGTATTCTAAGTTGCAATTTTTTTTTCCTTTCAGCACTTTAAATATATTTTGCCTCTTCCTTCCGGCCTGTAGTGTTTCTGTAGGGAAATCAGCTGAGAGCAATATGGGGGTTCCTTTATAATTAGCACTTTGCTTTTCCGTTGGTGCCTTTAGTATCCTCTCTTTAACTTTTGCCATTTTTAATATAATATGCCTTGGTGTAGGTCTGTTTGGGTTCAACTTGTTTGGGGCCCTCTGTGCTTCCTGAAATCTTGATATCAGTTTCTTTTAGATTTGGAAAGTTTAGATATAATTTTTTCAAATATATTTTTAAATCCCTTTTCTTTTTCTTCTCCTTCTGGAATTCCTATTATGTTTAGATTGCCCCGCCTCATATTATCTCTTGTATTGCTTTCATGTTTTTTTCCTTTGGTTTTCTGTCTGCTGTACTGATTGGGTTGATTTCCATTATTACATATTCCAAACCACTAATTTGTTCCTCTGCATTATTCATTCTGTTCTTTATTGTCTTTAGCTTAGTTTGCATCTCTGCAAATGAATTTTCTAGTTTTTCTTGGCTCCTCCTTATATCTTCTAGTTCCTTTCTAAGGGAATCTGTATTACTGTTTGTATCTTTTCTTAATTCCTCAAGTATTTTCACTACCTCCCTTCTGAACTCCATTTCTGTCAGACTGCAGAGGTCTATTTCATTGTTGAATGCTTTAGGTGAATTCTTCTGTTCCTTTAACTGGGAATGATTTCTATGCTTCTTCATCTTGCTTATGTTTTTCTTTTTCTGTGAGTTTGGGGAAGCCAAACTGTAGTCTTGTAAGGCTACTTCTAAGCAAGGGCACCCCTTTGTATTTGGGGGGGGAGGGCTACTGTTTATTTTTGGCATGGGAGTTTGAATATCTGCTGCCTCTTTCTTTAGTGTGATCAGGTTGTTATCCCCAGGATGCTCAGTGTCCTTTCAATGAGAAGGAGGGAATGGGGAGGGCCAGCAGTCAGTGCCTGGTCGCTGCGCTCTCAATAGCAGCAAGGACCTGCTGGAAGGTGGCACAGGCTACTCCTAGTTACAGGGCCTTGGGAAATGGTAATGAGCTCTAGGCAGATCTACAAGGTGACCAAAGCATTTGGCAGTAGCAGCAGCAGGGTGCATGAGTTCCCAGGGGAGTGAGAGCAACAACAGCTAGTGTTTGATTGCAATGCCCTCCTCTGAGGAGAATGGAACCGCAGGTGGTACCTGTTCAGGGATTTCTAGTGGTAGCGGGCCATGATCATCTCTAGAGTCAGTGATAACTGTGGTGGTTTGCCCCCACCACCTGTAGACCATGCATAAAGCAACCCTTCTCACTTAGCCCACATAGGAGGTGCTGCACAGGCTGCTCCTAGTTTCAGGATCCTGGGAAGTGACAGAGATCAGGCATGTGGGTACTGCCTGGAGCATTCAGCAGTGGCAGCAGCAGGGATGGTGTGCTTGCAGGGGTGCAAGAGCACCAACAGGTGGTATTCGGTCACAGTGACCTCCTCTGTGGCGCCTTTGAGGTGACTGGGGCTGCAAGTGGTACTCGTTCGTGGGCCCCTAGTGGTGGTGGGCCACTCCTACCTCTGTAGCCAGAGATAATTGAGGTGGTTTGCCCCTACCTCCTGTAGACCATGCAAAAAGAACCTCATCCTGCTTAGCCCCCACAGGTTGTGCTGCACATGAAGGGTCCTTTAAAAACTAAATATAAAACTACCATATAATCCTACTCCTGGGCATGTATCCGGAGAAAACTCTAATTTGAAAAGATACATGCACCCCCAATGTTCATTGCAGCACTATCTACAATAGCCAAGACATGGAAGCAACCAAATTGTCCATCAACAGAAGAACGGAAAAAGAAGATATGGTACATATTTACAATGGAATGTTATTCAGATGTAAAAAAGAATGAAATAATGCCATTTGCAGCAACACGGATGGACCAAGAGATTATCACAACAAGTGAAATAAGTCAAGGAAAGACAATATCATATGTTATCACTTATATATGAAATGTAATAAAAATGATAGAAAAGAACTTGTTTAAAAAAAAACAAACATAGATTTCAAAACCAGTCTTACGGTTACCATAGGAAAAAATCAATGTGGAGAGGAAAGAACTGGGAGGGTGGGAATAACACATACACACTACTGTATAAAATAAATGATTGACAAGAACCTATTGTATAGCATAGGAAAATCTACTCAATACTTTGGAATAACCTACATGGGAAAAAAAGAATAGATATATTTATACCTATGACTGATTCATTTTGCTCTACCCCTGAAGCTAATACAACATTTTAAATCAACTATACTCCAATAAAATTAAAGTTAAAAAATACTTAGTTTTTCCACAAGAAATATCTTGAATAGCTTCAGTTCTCTGTTTGATTTCTAGTTTCATGCCCTTGTGGTCAGAGAAGATACTTGAGATAATTTCTATACTCTTAAATTTGTTGAGGTTAGCTCTATGCCCCAGTATGTGGTCTATCCTTGAGAATGTTCCATGTGCACTTGAGAAGAATGTATATTCTGATTTTTTTGGATGTAATGCCCTGAAGTTCTCTGTTTGATGTGCTTTGGTTTTCAATTCTCTGTTTGACGTGCTTTGCCTTATTGTCAAATTGCTTTAATTAGAGTCATTTTAATGAGTAAATGTGTTATTCAGTTTTTTTCTTTTTAAATGAAACATGAACAGATCTTCAGTTTTCTGTTTAAATATTACTCAAAAATTCAAAAGCACATGATCTAGAAGGTTTTCTTTCAGTGTCATATAATGAAATCACATTAACCAACTAAGAGTATATCCCATATAACAATAATGAACACTAATTCAAGGGGATTACATTTTGCTTTTTTAGAAGAACAACTAAACTTCACTGGTGAAAGAAAAATGCCAGTGTGATTTTTTTTAAAACTCCTAAAGGAAAATCCAGACTTTGTGTGGGGATATGGCATTCTCTATAAATCACTTGAATAATATAAAAATGAAGACTGACTCCTGTATGGTCATTTGACAGCCCATTCCTCAGCATATTGCTTAAATGGTTATGTACTTTGTAGTAATATGGGACCCCCTGCTCCAGCCTTTTTAACATGGCACTGTGGTCATGTGTTATTTTCAGGTAAATCAAATTTCAGATATTCTGTTCTATTATTTCTCTAAGTATATCTATTTTATGAACCAGAATACTGGTCAGATGTATTTTTTTCACTTAATATGTTGACATTTCTTTTCATACTATTAATCATGCCCAGCCATTTTTTTCCAGTTGTATTAAGAAATGATTGACCTATATCACCATTTAAGTTTAAGGCTTGCAACGTGGTGGTTTGTTATATATATTGTGAAATGATCATTAGAGTAGATATTGCTAACATTCATCTCCTGATGCAGATAAAAAGAAAAGAAAAGAATAAAGGGAAAAAAGTTTTTCTCCTAGTTATGAGAACTCTGAGGATTTAATCTCCTAACAAATTTCCTGTATAGACTACACCAGTGTTAGATATAGCCAGCATGTTGTACATTATGTCTCTGGTACTTAATTATCATATAACTGGAAGTTTGTATCTGTTGACCTCCTTCCTCAATATCTCTGCTCTTACTCCCCACCACCGGTAACCACAAGTCTGATATCCTTTTCTATGAGTTTTTAAAAAATTATTACTATTCCACACATAAGTGAGATCATACAGTATTTTCCTTTCTCTGCCTGACTTATTTCACTTAGCATAATGCTCTCAAGATCCATCCATATTGTTACAAATGACAAGATTTCATTCTATGTATGGCTGAATAATATTCCATTGTGTGTGTATGTGTGTGTGAGTATGTATGTATGTATTAGATCTTATTTATGCATTCCTCTGTCAATAGACACTTAGACTGTTTCCATGTCATGGATGCTGTAAATAATGCTACTATGAAAGTGGGCATGCAGATGTCTTTCCAAGTTAGTATTTCTGTTACCTTTGAATATTATGCCTAGGAGTGGAATTGCTGGATTGTATGTTAATTTTGTGAGGATCCTCCATATTGTTTTCCATAGTCCAGCCTTTTCTTAATTAATCTCACAGTATTTAATTACATGGTTAAACTAATTTCTTTACTCTCCTATTGTCATATCCAACAGTTTTTACAGTTTTTCCCTCTGTAAGTAATGCGGTGATGAACAAGGACAAAATTTTATTAGGGAAAATAGAATATTATAGAGCATGGAACCAACCTGCCTATGCCTTGGGAAATGGAGCAAGGATAAAAAGCCTAAGTGATAATGGAGGAAGCCTTAGAAGTAAAATGAAAGCAGAGTGGCACCAGGAATGGAGGAAGAAGGTCAAAGATAGAATTTACCTGCCATTGCAATCCCAGAACCATCCTTCTATTTGTCGGAAGATACCCTGGCTCTAACAGAAATCTGGTGGACCTATCAGTAAGACCTCACTTGATCTAAGTAGAAAATATATTTTAACTATGAATCTGTGGTTAACATATTCTCTAGTTTGTATTGGTGATAACTGGTTAATCACTTTTTAGAAATATGATAGTTAGAAATTCCCAACATATGTTTTAAAAATCTTGTTCTATTTATTGAAGATAAATACATACTCATCAAGATACTACCAATTAAAATACATGGATCTGAGCCTGCACCAATAAAAGACAAACACTTTATTTTTTTCTTTCCCCCAATTTCATTTATTTTTTACACTATAGCTGGTTTACCGATTTCTGTCAAATTTTCCAACTGCATGGCGTGGAGACCCGGTTAAATGTACATATATGGATTTGTCACATGTGATTAGACATATTTCCTAGTGCCATACAGCTGGATCTCCTTGCTTTTCCATCACTGAGGCACTAGTTAACCCCATTCCCTCCCACCGCCTCCCCCACGCTCTTGGCAACCACAAGTCTGTTATCCAAGTTTATGATTTTCTTTTCTGTAGAAAGGTTCATTTGTGCAGTATATTAGATTCTAGTTATAAGAGATATCATATGGCATCTGTCTTTCTCCTTCTGACTTGCTTCACTCAGTATGAGGGTCTCTAGTTCCATACATACTGCTGTGAATGACATTATTATTTTATCTTTTTTTATGGCTGAATAGTATTTCATCGTGTATATATACCACATCTTCCTAATCCAATCATCTGTCAATGGACACGTGGGTTGTTTCCATGTCTTGGCTATTGTGAATAGCGCTGCAGTGAACATGCGTGTGCAAGTGTCTTTTTCAAGGAAATTTTTGTCTGGATATATGCCCAAGAGTGGGATTGCTGGGTCATAT
>PVHT021183646.1:11012158-11024324 GCA_004024745.2 Catagonus wagneri
GAGGATCTAGGCAGACAGTTCTCCAAAGAAGACATGCAGATGGCAAATAAACACATGAAAAGATGTTCAACATCACTCCTCATTAGAGAAATGCAAATCAAAACCACTATGAGGTACCACCTTACACCAGCCACAATGGCCATCATCAAAAAGTCTACAAACGATAAGTGCTGGAGAGGGTGTGGAGAAAAAGGAACCCTATTACACTGTTGGTGGGAATGCAAATTGGTGTATCCACTGTGGAAAACAGTATGGAGATTCCTCAGAAAACTCAAAATAGAATTACCATTTGATCCAGCAATCCCACTCCTGGGCATCTATCCAGCAGAAACCATGACTCAAAAAGACACATGTACTCCAGTGTGCATTGCAGCACTCTATGCAATAGCCAGGTCATGGAAACAACCTAAATGCCCATCGACAGAGGAGTGGATAGGGAAGATATGGTACATACACACAATGGAAGATTACTCAGCCATTAAAAGGAACGAATTACCAACATTTATAGCAACATGGATGGACTTAGAAATTATCATGCGAAGTGAAACCAGTTAGACACTTAGACAGCAACACCCAATGCCACCGCTTACATGTGGAAACTAAAAAGACACAATGAACTTCTTACAGAACAGAAAATGACTCACAGACTTTGGAAAACCTTGGTTTTTCAAATAAGACAATCTGGGGGGTGGGGAGATGCACTGGGGGTTTGGGATACAAAATCTATAAAATTGACTTGTGATGATTTATGTACACCTATAATTGAAATAAAATCCATAAAAAAAAGATATGTGCTACTGAGGGTTTGGGATGGAAATGCTATCAAACTGAGTTGTGATTATTTTTGTACACCTATAATTGTAATAAAATTCATTAAGCAAAAAAAAAAAAAGGTATGTGCTATATAGCACAGGGAAATATATCCAGTCACTTGTGATGGAACATGATGGAGGATAATTGAGAAAAAGAATGTGTGTGTCTATATGTGACTGGGTCACTCTTCTGTACAGTAGAAATTGACAAAACACTGTAAATCAGCTAGAATGGAAAAAATCATAAAAAAGATATCTGCACCTCTGTGTTCATCACAGCACTATTCACAATAACCTTTTATTTAAAGTGAGAAAAAAAACTAGAGATGATACTCAGGGAAGTACTTTAAGTTTTGTATGTCTGCTTTTATGATCTGCTCTTCTTCACCTTCATCACCCAGCTCTCATTAGAATACCTGTCTCTGAGCATCAGAACCTCTTTTAATCTACTTGAACTCTTCCCCATTGCCTTGTGTAGAGATTGAATCTTAAGTCAACCATGGTGCTATTTCATCATTTCCATTATTTCTCTTGTTCAAGAGAAATTATCCCAACCCTTGTTAAAAATGGCAAGGAAGATTTTATTCAAAACTATCACAGTGTGGGAGAGAGGTTGAATTCAGTGCCGGGTGCACCCAGGGACGAGTAGGATTTTATAGCTTGTGACAGAATGAGAAGAAGGATGGCAAATTACAAAGAGGCATTTGTTTGGATATTATGATGGGGATGGGGAAAGGCACTTGTTTAGATATCAGGCTGGAGGAGGAAGAGCTTGATTTGATCTCAAGAGTGGGGAAGAGTCTCAATTGGCTTAGCAGGATATTTTTTCTAAAACTAGGTTCAACTGGTCAAAGTTGAGGCCAAATTAAGGAGAGGGCTCAGAGGAGCCTGACTGGTGTTTGGTCAAGCAGGGAGTCTTTGGGAATCATTAACTTTCTAAATTTGGATTTACCCACTAATCAGTCTCAATCTAGAATGCTAGAAGTACTTCATTTTTTTTTAATAGCTCTGGAAAAGAAGAAGCTCCATTATCATTTACACTGCTATTATAGATGAATGGCACCAGTGTCTTCATCAGCACAGAATCTTTTAGCAAAACCACACACACACTTGACAATGTGTTCTGAATAAAATGTAGGAAATCTCATCAACCTCAGAGGATGATGAGAATATCTGTAATATTTATATTGTGCTGTTTTCCAGGCACAGTCCTGGGTTAGTTATGTCATAAATCCTCATTGCAATCTTTGGAGGTAAGTACTATTGTTATCCTCATCCCAGGACTGCAGACAAGGAAACCGAAGCACATAGCAGTGACCGAACGTGTCCAAAGTTAATTAAAATAGACGTCAGATTGTGATTTGTTATTTGTAGACTTGTTAATGGTGGCCATTCTGTAGATGCAAACTATTCCCTTTAGAAAGGATAAGCAGTGAGGTCCTACTCTACAGCAGAGGGAACTCTATCCAGTCTCTTGGGATAGACCATGATGAAAGATAGTATGAGAAAAAGAATATATATACATGTATGACTGCATCACGATGCTGTGCAGTAGAAATCAACACAACACTGTAAATCGACTACACACTAATAAAAATAAAAGAAAGAAACCACAATGCCCTGCTTCTATAAAATCTCTTAGAGCTAGGAGTTGGGTGAAGGGGCAATGGAAGGATAGATATTTGTGGAAGTCCATGTGTTCCCTCTACCACCTAGAGCCTTGCCTAAATACAGTGCTTAATAGTGCACTGGCAACTTTTTTTTTTGGATGCATGATGATTGAATAAATTTCTAGGTGATATTCAATTCCTGATAACCAAGGAGATAACCAACTTATGTTTCTCAAACCCTGGCATGCCAGCGGCGGCAATGGCAGCATTGTCTGTGTTTCACAATACACAGGTGATTGCTGTTGGCCATGGAAGCCCAACCCACGGAGCCTTCCAGTGTCAACATGGAGTGAATTGGACCTCAGGTACCTGGATATAATGATGCAAGGGGCCTTTCTTCCCGAGGTTTTAAATCTCCCCTGATGAAAGACTGCTGGCCGTGGAATGCTGTGGGAACCCCTACCATTCCTCTGCAGACCTGATTTAAATTCTTCTGATCCATTACCTGCCCGGCTCTTGTTCATACCTTCTTGTCCTAGAGAAACTGGAGGCCAGAGGAATAAGACAAAGAGGTAAGAGGAAAATAAGAAATGAACCAAGTCCCAGAAATTGCTAAGGTTATCAGTAGGAGTGGCAAGCTAAATGAGTCTTGGGGTGAGAGACTGGTACTTTTATTTCATTTTCACCTTTCTGTGGTCTCCACCGTAGCTCATCAGAACTCATTTCTCCTAAGAAATCAATGGCTAATTTCCTGTGAGATAGAACCAATACATCTGCAATGTTCTACATTGCTTAAAAACGAGTACTTGGTTCACTTGGCGCCGTGAAGTACAAGACAAATAATTGTTGCAAGTTATTTAAATGTTTGAATGAAGGAAAATTGCCTGTCGCTGTTTTAACTGCATGGCGTGAAATGCTGAACTTTTGGTGGAGGCCAAGAACAGTGGGATGGGGCGAAGACCATTGTTGCCAGTCTCTGAAATCCAGTTTCACCCTTAGAATGTGCATCACCAAGTGCCACTTTGGCCCCATCTGGTGCTGGTTTATAGTCTAAGAGTTTTCATTTGGGATTCAAATAGATTACAGCAGAAGGGAGCTTGAGAGCTCCAGGGAAGAGTATACTATTTCAGGTGCATTTGATCATTTTGTTGAGTTTGCCTGGAAAAAAATCAATTAAAAAACAGAATTTAATTTGCATACTTGTAGCAGAGGTTATTCATTCCAGCTCATGCCAGACAATAGATTTGTCTGTGTGTGTGTGTATATGTGTGTTTTCATTAAATAAGCAACTCCAGAGTGCTCAAAAGGTTAACTGTCCTAGTCTGTTGGGTATGGGGGAATTGAAATGGGGCTTTCATTCAATAAACATTTCACCCACTTTTTTGCTTCAGCTGGCTTCTCATGGGACATGTTCAAATTGTACACATATCAAGTGTACACACACAGTAGACTTAAGCCCTTAAGACTTAAGACTATTTTTAAAAGATAGTAATAGCATATTTAAATTACAAAATGGAATTAGTGAAATAGTATAAAAGATGTATGATTGTATAGACTAACTGGAGGGTCATCAAGGACTTATTAATTGCCTCGTGTTCTTTTTTGAAGCAAAGGGATAGAAAAATAATGTTAGTTAACAAGTAATTGGTTAACTTTGTAAATAAAAACCTTGCCAGCAAGTTGCTTACCCTCTTTTAGCCTCAGTTTTTTCCATCTATAATAATTCTGCCTACCTCAAAGTATTGCCATAAAGGATTGTCTCAAAGGAGTAAATGTGAAAATGCGTGTTCCAGAAGGCTTGGCACAGAAGGTCTTAGCTATTGTTATTGCTATTGTTCATCAAAGCTTAAAGGACAGCTCCAGTTACATTATGCCCTAAACAATTAAAGTGTATTTTTTCTAGTGGGAAATGTTGAGGGAGGGGGCTCTTGGAATGCTCTATGATATTCGTGTCAGTGGGAACTCATGCAGGATTCTGGTCTCTCTGCTACCCAGTAAGAACGTAGGACAAATGCTGATGTGAAACTTGCAAGGGTTAGTGAAGGCAGTCATACTCTCCCCTACAACTTTGTTCACTCATCATAATATTAGTGCACCTTCCGGAACTCTAAGGCATCACCTTGTGTCAACCCCGCAAAATGATTGCAGCTTCCATTATTTTCAAACTGAGTAACATGTGGAGGTGAAGATGCATGCCCTTTCCCCTAGAGAAGGCTTAGCCACTCGTGCAGAAGGAAATTAGCTCTGGGAGTTCCCTTTGTGGCTCAGTGGTTAACGAATCCAACTAAGAACCATGAGGTTGCGGGTTCGATCCCTGATCTTGCTCGGTGGGTTAAGGATCTGGCGTTGCCGTGAGCTGTGGTGTAGGTCGCAGACGTGGCTCGGATCCCACGTTGCTGTGGCTGTGGTGAAGGCTGGAGGCTACAGCTCCTGTAAGACCCCTAGCCTGGGAACCTGCACATGCCGTGGGTGCGGCTCTAGATAAAAGGCAAAAAGACAAAAAAAAAAAAAAAGAAATTAGCTCTGGAGACAAAGTTCCTGGGCTTAAATTCCTGTTCATCACCTTCTTCTATCTGCCTTTCACAGGTTACTTAAGCTCCTGGGATTAGAGCCCTCACCTGTCACCCCATGGAGTTATTGCAAGTCTTATATGAAAAAAACAAACAAACAATTGCATGGTACATGGGGCATTGTGTGCAGCATAAGAAGTCTCCATAAATCCCAGTGATCAGTTTCTTTGGTTGGATGACATTTGCATCGAGAAATGTTAAAAGATGAACTGAGGGTTATTAAAACTTTTAAGCGTTTATTTATTTGAGCAAAAATCAGTTAGAATCAAGGCAGCACCAAAGGGTAAAGGATTAGAAGCCCTAGAAGGAAATGATTTGATTGGCTGTAGCTTAACATGAAAATGCCTAATTGGTTGTTTGCGATTGGCTGTCCTTACGTTTTACTAATTTTGAACTGCTATAGGCTAAAGTTTTGATTTGTTTATGTAGGTGCTTAAGGCATTAAAGCCACCTCAGTCTAAAGCCCTCCTTGTTTAGTCAATTTTTTTTTTCTTTTTTAGGGCCGCACTCCCAGCATATGAAGTTCCCAAGCTAAGGGTCCAGCTGCCGGCCTGTATCACAGCGACAGCAACACCAGATCCAAGCTGTATCTGCAACCTACACTATAGCTCATGGCAATGCCAGATCCTTAGCCCACTGAGCGGAGCCAGGGATCGAATCCACATCCTCATGGATACTAGTCAGGTTCATTACTGCTGAGCCACAGTGGGAACTCCTGTTCAGTTAATTTAACAGATGTTAGATATCATTCTGTTTTTTTTTGTATGGTTTCTTCCATAAGTTATGTTGACTCAGAGTAAAGGATTTGGGAGAAAGGGGGATTAGAGGTCTTGTTCCCAAAACCCAGAGGCAAGCCTCTATACTTGCTTCCTTTGTTCATTTAATAGCTTAGGATTTGAGAACTGCCTTCCAGATTTAACCTGTTGCTCTTTCCCCTTCTAATAGTGAAGGTTCAAAAGTACAGGGACAAGATCTTTGTTACCAAAGTAGCTGTAAAGAGTTAATTAGCAAAAGTTCATATGCAAATTTTGTTCTGGAATAAAAAAAATTAAACTTTTCCAAACTTGGGAATACAAACTCATTTATGATGGTGAGTTTCTTCCAAATGAAATTCTAGTCCATCCAAAATCATTTAGATTTCATACTGTGGAATAGACATATATTTTCTGCCCATCTCGTCAGAAAGTTAGAATATATATCTAATTTTCACATTTTTCTTCACTCCACCTTGAAATAATTTTAGTCCCAGTCCCATTCTGCTTTGAAGCCAGGGTGTGGAACCCCTGAATTCCTCTAAACAGACACTTTGAATAATGATACAGAGCCCTACTAAATGATCTTGGAGAAAAATGATTCTGTTAGGAAAGATGGCAGAACTGAGCAGACCACCATATGAAAACATGATGAGGGAGTTTTATTTGAAAGAACATAGAACATACTTAATTTTCTTGGAAAACTTATTTTACTTAGACCTAAGTGTGGGGTGGGAAGGTTGTGCAGTGGTAGTAGATGCCACCAGAGGATCAATGGGGTCAAATCATTCAACACCTTTTATCTGAATGGGAAAGGCAGCCATTGGAAAGGTTAGGCATAGATGTGACAAATCTGACTTGCCTTTGAGAGGGACCATTTGAGCTAACCTGTAGAGAAGAGACTGTTAGTGGAGTCAGGCAAGGGCAGCAAGAACCACTCAGAGGCTATTATGATAATGGTTTGAACCAGTTGGGAAGAAAGATGGTGAGAAGTGGTCAGAACCTGAATATACTTCATTGACAGAGCTGATGGGATTCACTGAGGACTGGACGTATCAAACATGTCAAGCTCCACCCAACGTAGGACTTGGCACGGGTCTAAGAGAATCCCTAACCTAACATGCTTCAAAACATGCTCCTGAATCTCCTCTCCCAACCCGCTCGTCTCATAATCTTCCCTATCTCAGTAAAAACTCAAATCTCCATGTGGCTTAGTGCAGAGATATTGAGTCCATCCTTAAAGTGAATGTCATAAAAGAATGGCTTTGTCTTGAGCAGAAGGAAAACACAGAGACTGTCAAGGTTTTCTTTCTTCATTTGCAGAAACGGAGCAGTGTTCCTTCTGCAGTTGCTCAGTTTTGGCATTCTTTGTGATTATGTCAACAGTAGGTGTTTTTAAAAGTATTTCCACCATGATGGAATATATTCTAAAGCCCGTCTTCCCCACTGATTATAGCAAGCTTGAGTTTCCATTTGGGTTTTACCTGTTGCATGATAATTGGTGTATTTTGAAGTTGTCTGCTTTTAATTCTAATGGCGAGAAATAAAATAAGCTATGAGCTTCCTGAGATGTATCTGGCATAGATTCAAATGAAAAACTCAGGTCTGTGAGGCTTGGGAATCTGGTTTTTAAACCAGTGGTCTGGATGGGCATCAATCTTCTAGCAATTCTACTTTAAATTTATGAGGTACCTGCTGACAGTTTCATCTCTCCACCTAAGGAAAATACAATGAAAAATAAAGTAGTCCTGAGCAGCCAAAATAAATCAGTCTGTGAAGTAAAGGTGTCAACATTTTTTTTTATTTTTATTGAACTACAGTTGATTTATAATTTTGTGTTAATTTCAGGTGTATAGCACAGTGGTTTTGTCATTTGTGGCCTCAATATCTCTGCACTAAGCCACGCAGAGATTTGAATTTTTATTTACTGAGATGGAGAAGATTATGAGAGGAACAGGTTGAGAGAGGTGGTTCAGGAGCTTGTTTTGAAGCATGTTAGGTTAGGGATTCTCTTAGACCTGTGCCAAGTCCTATAGTGTATGGAGTTTGACATGTTCGATTAACTGGAAGAAGACAGTGTGAGCAAAGTAAGCACAGGAGACATCCCAACAGTGTCCTGGAGAGGTGGGTTGGGGCCAAACCACACCACGTCTTAAAGGTCACACTGGAGATTTCAGCCTGAATCTTAAAAGCAGTGGGCAGACCTGAAGTTTCTGGGGATATTTAAGGGTATCAGGTTTTTATTTCCAAACTGGAATTGGCTGCAGTGTGGCAAAGATATTGGAGTTAGGGATTGATGTGGATAAGAGCAGATGCAGGAAAACTTATTAATAAATATTACAGTCCTAAAAATATGTTGTGGTAACTTAGGTCATATGGTGGTGGTGGACATGGAAAAGTAGGTGAGTAGACAAATGCCGGAGGCAACTAGCAGGACTGGGTGATGGGTGCATATGGAGGTGAGAGTGAAAGTGATGTCAAAGGTTACTCTTGGCCTTTGGACTTACATGACACAATGGACAGTGATTTAATTCAAGAAGGAAGCGGGAAAAACTGAAAGCAGAGCCAGTCTTTAGGAGAAAGGTTGTAAGATGAAGGTGCGTTTGTAATATCCACCTGGAAATGTCAGGTAGCCCTTGTGTCCTATTGTCTAAAGCTCAAGGATGGAAAGATGAACTTGTAAGAGATATTCCAGAGCTGAAACCCTGGATAGCTTGGGGTGGGGCAAATTGATACATAAAAGAGGGAAGGGATACTCAATCATATAGCTCTCAGAGAAGACTGGAGAGATGAAACCCAAATGCAAGTAGAGGGATGAGCCATGGAGAGGGGGCGAGGCAGCTTTTCCTTCTACTGAAAAACATACAAGAAGATTTATTTCTAAGCTTCATTAACTCAACAAACAGACATTGTGCACCTATCATGTGCCACGCCTTTGAGAGGGATCAAATTGTAGGGGATACAAAAATAAACAAGAAACAACCTTCCCCATCAAGGATCTCCCAGTCAAACAGGAGAGTTTATACAGGTGTAGCAATAACAGCACAGAGTTTATGAGAGCTGTAGGAATATGGCCATGGTTAGATGCACACCCTGAAACTTGGGGAACATAGCTTTTCACAGGAGAAGAGATGAATATGATATCATAGCCTATGATACTGGAAAAGGGCATATCTCAAGGGGGTTTGGAACCGGAATCCAAGAATTCGGATTTTTCAACATTATCTTTGGGAAGAGATAGAGGCTGTTTCCAGTATAGAACAAGGGTCCTAGGACTGAACTAATGGTTTGCGATTCCAGGCTAAGATTTCCTCAAAGATATTATCTCATCAAATTTCTCATTGAAAACGGGAGCAAAGGACTCAGCTTGTGCATGTCATTGAGCTTCCAACAATTCCAGGGGTCTGCACTGACCCTCAGCTAGCTTCAACCTCTTGTTATCCTTTCTACTCTTGGCTAATAACCAGATTGCAAACCTCCCCATTCATCGGTCTTTCCCTAAACTATGACTGTGTTTCTTTCTTCCCTTCCTCCTAGTCTTTTCTCTCCCATGCATCACTTCCCCCTAATCTTCCCATTGACGTTTATAGAAGTCTTCTATATGTTTATCTTCTTGCTTTAACTGAAATTTGTAAACGTAATTAGGAGCTATCTCAAATAGTTTGTTCTTCTTTCCCATGGTCAAGAGGGTGTTCAGCATTCTCTTAAATCCTAAACATTATACCTGCAGACACTTTTGTGAAGGCCGTGCCATCCGATTATTACTCTATCCAGTATCACTGCCATCCCTTGGCAGTCCATTCTCTTTCGTGGCTTTGGCATCTCAGTCACCATCTTCCTCTTCACTTTCAATCCTGTAGCATCAAGTGGATGACTTAATATAAATGCACCCATTTCTGAACTCCCACTGTGGCTCAGCGGTAACAAACCCAACTAGTATCCAGGAGGATGTGGGTTTGATCCCTAGCCTCAGTCAGTGGGTTAAGGATCTGGCATTGCTGTGGCTGTAGCATAGGCAGGCAGCTCTAGCTCCAGTTGGACCCCCTAGCCTGGGAACTTCCAAATCCTGTGGGTGTGGCCCTAAAAAGACAAAAGAATAAGTAAGTAAATCAGTACGCACACCCATTTCCACCAGTGCTCATTATTATTAGCTCTTCCAAAACAGTGATTATCCAGTCATCTTGATCTTTCTTGATCTTACTTCCAATATTACTTTTATCTGATGTGTGAGTTTATATCTCCTGCTCCAGTTTTCTAACCATAATCTCTTCCATCACTTCAAGAACATTCAGAATCGCTCTTCCTCTATCAAGAAGACAGATGGTCAGATGTTCCCGTTGTGGCTCAGTAGTTAAGAACTTGAGGAGTTCCCGTCATGGCACAGCAAAAACAAATCCGATAGGAACCATAAGGTTGTGGGTTAGATCCCTGGCCTCACTCAGTGGGTTAAGGATCTGGCGTTGCTGTGAGCTGTGGTGTAGGTCGCAGATGTAGCTCGGATCTGGCTTTGCTGTGGCTGTGATGTAGGCTGGCCGCTACAGCTCTGATCAGGCCCCGAGCCTGGGAACCACCATATACCGTGGGTGCGGCCATAAAAGGACAAAAAGACAAAAAAAAAAAATGGAACTTGATATAGTATCCGTGAGGATGCAGGTTTGATCCCTGGTCTCGCTCAGCTCAGTGGGTTAAGGATCCAGCATTGCCACAGGCTGTGGACTAGGTTGCAGATATGGCTTGGATCTGGTGTTGCTGTGGTTGTGACATAGGCTGGCAGCTGTAGCTCCAATTACACCGCTAGCCCTGGAACTTCCATATACCACAGGTACAGCTATAAAAAGAGAAAAACAAAACAGGCAAACAAAAGAGAAGACAAATGTTAATACTTCTCTGAGTCCAGCTTCCGACTAGGGCACCCTATAAAATTTAGTTTTATCGCTGCTTATACAGGTAAAATTTCAGATATTTTTATCCCAAGTGTCTGGCTAGAGTCAATCCTTCCTTAATATGCAAATAATCTAAATTAGCCTCTTGTCTTTTCCAAAGAAGCCTGGCAGATTTATATTTTACCGATTACCTCTCATTCTGAATTCATACTCCCACTGGATTCTTCATCCCTCAGTTTATTTGCTCATCTCTTGTTGTGACTGCTCTTTCTATATCACTTCTGATGGCAAACACAGCTCCCTTTACCAAGAGTACCACTAACAGAAATGTATAGCAGACACTTCCTAAAGACATAGGGTAACGGAGCAATTACAGCACAAAATAGAAATTTTTTAAAAATTTTACTTCACTGTACTTATTTTACTGCCTCATTATCCACAGCACAAATTTTTGTTTGCATCTCTTCTTTCTCAGAGAGCTCCGACTGTCACAGGCAGGCGCTCTCTTTCCTCCCTAGAATATTCTGTGTGTGTGTGTGTGTGTGTGTGTGTGCGCGCACGCGTGTATTTCCTGCCATGTAGAGAGGGTGAGATGTGATGGTTCTCATTACTAAATATGCCCATATTTTCTTGAACAAAAAAGGAATGATCTATAACAAGATTTCTTTCTCTTAGCTTTGATTTGCAATTCTCTATGTACAACATCATCACTTTACATTTTATTAGCATTATCTTTTATCTTTGTGTGCTTTTACTAAAAAGAGGCTATATCTGTTAAAAAATGCATCTAAGCACATCTGGGCCAACACAAGTTTCATTTTTTTTTAATTTTTGCATTATAGCTGGTTTACAGATTTCTATCAATTTTTCCAACTGCACAGCATGGTGACCTGGTTACATGTACATATATGGATTTGTCACATGTGATTAGACATAGTTCCTAGTGCCATACAGCTGTATCTCCTTGCTTTTCTATCACAGAAGCACTAGTTAACGCCATTCCCCACCCCCCCCGGCAATCACAAGTCTGTTCCCCATGTTCGTGATTTTGTTTTCTGTTGAGAGGTTCATTTGTGCAGTGTTTTAGACTCCAGTTATAAGAGATTTCATACGGCGTCTGTCTTTCTCCTTCTGACTTCCTTCACTCAGTATAAGGGTCTCTAATTCCATCCATATTGCTGTGAATGACATTACTTTATCCTTTTTGATGGCTGAATACTATTTCATCGTGTACATATACCACATCTTCCTAATCCAATCATCTGTCGATGGACACGTCGGTTGTTTCCATGTCCTGGCTATTGTGAATAGCGCTGCAGTGAACATGCGTGTGCAAGTGTTTTTTCAAGGAAATTTTTGTCTGGATATATGCCCAAGAGTGGGATTGCTGGGTCATATGGTAGTTCTATGTATAGTTTTCTAAGGTACCTCCACACTGTCTTCCATAGTGGTTGTACCAGCCTACATTCCCACCTACAGTGCAGGAGGGTTCCCTTTTCTCCACACCCCCTCCAGCAATTGTTGTTTGTGGACTTGTGA
>PVHT021183646.1:11031606-11087698 GCA_004024745.2 Catagonus wagneri
ATGCACAAAAATAAACTCTAAATGGTTGAAAGACTTAAATATAAGACAAGACACTATTAAACTCCTGGAAGAAAACATTGGCAAGACACTCTCGGACATCAACCTTACTAATGTTTTCTCAGGTCAGTCTCCCAAAGCAACAGAAATCAGAGCAAAGATCAACCAATGGGACCTAATCAAGCTGACAAGCTTTTGCACAACAAAGGAAACCAAAATGAAAATGAAAAGACAACTTACAGAATGGGAGAAAATTGTTTCAAATGATGCAACTGACAAGGGCTTAATCTCTAAAATATATAAACAACTGATGTAGCTCAACCACAAGAAAGCCAACAACCCCACTGAAAAATGGGCAAAGGACCTGACTAGACATTTCTCCAAAGAAGATATACAGATGGCCAAAAAGCACAAGAAAAAATGCTCAACATCACTGATGATTACAGAAATGCAAATCAAAACTACCATGAGATACCACCTCACACCAGTCAGAATGGCCATCATTCACAAGTCCACAAACAACAATTGCTGGAGGGGGTGTGGAGAAAAGGGAACCCTCCTGCACTGTAGGTAGGGATGTAGGCTGGTGCAGCCACTATGGAAGACAGTGTGGAGGTACCTTAGAAAACTCTACATAGAATTACCATATGACCCAGCAATCCCACTCTTGGGCATATATCCAGACAAAAATTTCCTGGAGAAAGACACTTGCACATGCATGTTCACTGCAGCACTGTTCACAATAGCCAAGAGATGGAAACAACCCAAATGCCCATCGACAGATGACTGGATTAGGAAGATGTGGTATATATACATGATGGAATACTCTTCAGCCATAAAAAAGGATAAAATAATGTCATTTGCAGCAACATGGATGGAATTAGAGACCCTCATACTGAGTGAAGCAAGTCAGAAGGAGAAAGACAGATGTCATATGAAATCTCTTATAACTGGAGTCTAAAACATTGCACAAATGAACATCTCAACAGAAAAGAAAATCACGAACTTGGGGAACAGACTTGTGGTTGCTAAGGGGGCGGGGGAGGGGTGGGAGGGAATGGGGATAACTAGTGCTTTAATGATGGAATAGCAAGGAGCTCCAACTGTAATGCACAGGGAACTATATCTAATTACATGTGACAAATCCATATATGTACATGTAATCGGGTCACCACATGGTGCAGTTGGAAAATTTGACAGAAATCTGTAAAGCAGCTATAATGCAAAAATAAAAAAAATTAAAAAAATAAATAAATAAAAATATTTTCTCAAAAAATGATGGAGTAATTTCTATAAATTTTAGGTAATTTTACCTATGTATTCTGCAGTTTGTAGTTTCTATTCTTGGGGTGTATTTTTTAGTCAGTTTCCTCTCCTTTTCTTCAGGGAAAAAATTTATATTCTCTCTCTTCTTGTTTCTCCAGCTCAGTCTTTGAATTGTTAGGTTTTTTTTTTCCATATGCTGAGGTGTTTTTGGCAGACTGCATTGCAACCTGACAATGTGTCCTTTGATGTAGTCTGAGCCATGTTTCCAAAAAAAAAAAAAAAAGGAATTACAAAATATAAAATCCTTCCTTCCCTTCCTGTGTGAACATTTGAAATAAAAAGCAAACAGTATGCTTTTTCCTGCTCCACATTCCAGCGGGGGTGGTGGGGAGGTTGTACTTTTTGCTCTCTGTCCTGCCTTTCATTCCCCAGGAGGTACCCCTGCTGCTCCAGGCAGTGCTTGATTCCTGAGAGAATTACTGATGTTCCCTGGAGCACATGTGTATCTGAGTCCTGAGGAAACTTCTTCCTCCTCTCCAGGGTCCCCATAGACTAGTCACTTCAGCCACTACAGTCAGTGATAGGGAAAGATGACAAATGTGGAAGCAGTGTGGGCTCTTGGCAGGCTGAGTCTGAGTGCTAAGCATGGTCCTGGCCCTGGATATATTTTTGTACATCCATTTTAATGCACAGCAAGGATTCACAAAAAAGCATTCACACACAGGTTTGGACACAAACTTCAGGGTTTCTGTGGAACAGGAAAGCAAAGTTTATGTAAGTTTTGAAGCCTTTCCTTTGGCACCTTTGTTTTATTTCAAACTGGGTAACCCAAATGACAAAATGTAACAACTAAGACAAAAAATTTATTTTTCTTGAAAATTTCGTTATCCTTAATCAACTCCCTTGACCTTGAAATATTGTACTGGTAAGTTTACCCAGCACTGTAAATTGATGAATTTTTACATGCCAACAACATGCATCCGTGAACTTAGCATGGTATTTTTAAATGTTTTTAATGTGATATAACGGACCACATTCAGTAAATGAAATGCCCTGATTCACTCACTGATGTGCAGCAGACATGGACAGTACTCAGGAATCTGAAACAACACAGTCAGGCAACTATGTCCCTGTGAACAACTCAAGTCTCTTCACCCAGTGGGCTCTAGATCTGTTCATACATTCAATTCATGCTAAAGAAATATGGAGTTAAGTTTCCCATTATAACCCTAGATAGCTCCTCAAACTCTTAATGGTGTATCTGAATTGAAATTATCTGCTAAACCACGAGGCCTGGATACCAATATCATCATACTTGGGGTCAATTCCTTTAAAGGAAAGATAAAATCCTCCAAATGTACAAATTAGGCTTAGCATAGATAACAGAGGAAAAGCCTCTTTTGTCTTTTCCACATTTGGGGGTAACGGTTAATGGAATAACTGTGGAATTAATGAGACCGGGTTCAAAACCTAGCTCTTCCCATTTTTGTGGCCTCATTCACAAGTTAAACTCTATAAATCCCCTTATCTGTAAAAGGAGTAGTAAAGTCTTACGGAAATAGATGAAGACCAACCAAATGAGTACAAGCCAAGGCTATTTGTTCTGGGCTTGCCAATTCAAGGAAGTCAGCCACTGTCACCTGTGTTTTGAGAGAGACTCAGAAGTAGGCCCAAGAGCAGAAAGCATTGTTGTGTGACGAGGGAAGGCTTCAGGTGTGCCCTGATTGGGGACTATTGGCATAGGGAAGCTTCAGGCCATTTAACTAGAGGCGGGGCATCTTGTATGATTGGTTAGTGGTATATATTTGGCATTCCCTGGCTGGTACTAAGTTGGAAGAGGAGACAGCCATTAGGGGAGCTGTCAGTTTTTAATCAAGTCCCAGCTGCTTGGGGCCAACTGTTACAGAAGTTATTGTTTAGCTTTCTGGATTGCCCTAGAGATAGAAATTTGACTTTCTGAAAATCTGATTTCTAACTGGCTGGCTTCTTGGGTTGTTTATTGTAGATAATGGGTTGTGCTCCTGGGCATTGCCATTTCTTCAACCTGCTGTCATCTATTCCTTTAGCCAAGGACTCCTTGACTTCTTTGTAGGAATTATCTCCTACAACCCATACTAACACGCTTAGCCCACCCATTGGACTTTCTCATAGATCTTTGCTTTACTATCAAAACTACCTTAAATGTCTTCTGAATTTCTGCATCTTCCGTCTTATTCCTTATTCAAAAACCAGGTTCACGGTACACAGATGATTTACCTTTCACCCTCAAAAGAAGTAAAAACTCCTTCCTGTACTCACCTTCATCTTTTATATTGATATATATGAATAGTAGGTATTATTTTATATTTTACATCTTGCGATATCTATGCCATCATGGTACATGGATTCTTTTCCTGGTTGGAAGTAGGCCCTGGAAGACAGGCAAGAGTACAGACCCAGGAATTTTTGTATCTTCCCCTTAGCCCCACATCCTTATCATAGCTTAAGGTGGTGTACGTAGAATTTGAAAGGAAATCAGGCTTCATTTTTGGTTGACAGGTTGACAGAGGTGTTGGCCCTAGCTACAAAAGGGTTGGTAATAAATTGCATTGGCTTGTAAATTCTGAAGTAATGGTCTGGATTTAGAACTGGCTGGCAGAAGTTAGGCTGTGAAAGAGCACCCTAAACAATTTGTAAATTAGTTCATCCCATGGAGTTCTCCCTGTGGCGCAATGGATTAATGATCTGGCTTGTCTCCGTGGTATTGCTTCTTCTATCCCCAGCCTGGGGCAGTGGGTTAAGGATCTGGCATTGCTGTAGCTGTGGCAGTTCCTTAAAAAACTGAAAGTAGGAGTTCTTGCTGTGGTGCAGTAGTTAAGAATCAGACTACAGCATCTTGGGTCACTGTGGAGGTGCAGATTTGATCCCCCAAGTGGCACAGTGAATTAAAGGATCTAGTGTTGCCGCAGCTGCAGTGCTGGTCACAGCTATGGCTCGGATTTAGCCCCAAGCCCAGCAATTGCCATGGGTGTGGCCAAAAATGGAAAAAAATTCCATCCCTGTCCACAGTAAAATGGACAGAGGTAGATTTTTACAATTCCAGTAAATACTATGAAAAGTGGGTGAAACATAGGTCATTTGATTGGGTTGTATGCATTAATTAGCATCATAAAGGAATTAACTCCATTTAAATAACATAGTAACTAGAGGAGAGAATAGCGTGCTTTTTTTCTTTTCTTTATTAAAGAGTATCAAACCTTTAGGCATAAGAGTTTGTCCCAGATGCAGCTTTTATGGACTATGCCTTTCTGATAGCTTGTACTTTGTTGTACAAAACCTGTATTTTTCTTCTCATATTATATAGCTGCTGTATATGTCTACAGCTTAATACAAATATGAAGTATATACTTTTTTCAAATCTATAAGTACCTCCTCTTAAAGACAAATTCCTAAATATCTTTGCTGACAGAATTCATTGAAAACTATTACATTTAGAGGGGATAGGCAATGAAGTTCTACTGTACAGCACAGGGAACTATATCCAACCTCCTGGGATAGACCATGATGGAAGATAGTATAAGAAAGGAACTATATGTGTATGCATGACTGGGTCACTTTGTTGTAGAGCAGAAATTGGCACAGCAATGTAAATCAATTATAGTTTAATTTTTAAAAATGTAAAATATTTATTGTGCGTTACCAGAGAAAAATAAAAGTGCTGTTTGTGGCTTATTGTTCTTCTCATGTGGAATAAGATCCTATGGAGAAAATTGTGACAGGAAAAGAGCCTTAATGCAGAACTTAGTCCTTCACAAATGCCTAGCTGTATATTTCCAAATGCATAACATATTTACATTTATTCAGATGTTTTCGGCCAGTGTGTTGGCACAGATTATAATCAGGAACTTCCATTAGGCAATAGGATTTCTGATTTACAATATTGTACCAATTTATGTGTAATTAACTAACCTTCATATTGACCTTTTTAAAATACATAATCTCGCACATGATTTAAGAGTAATTAGTTGGCATAATTTTATGGTTTATAGCAGTGACTAAGCTCCTGGAATCTCACTATCTGAAGTAACTAGCTCTGTGTCTTTACTTTGGACATAGTTAATAAATACTGTGTCTAGTCATGGACAGTAACAAATTCTGGTAACACGTATATCTGCAAAATAACTACGTATTTTATATACAAGCCAGTATAATCTTTCAGTGTAAACAATGATTTATGTTGCAATTTTGTGGCAAGTTTTCAGTGTTTGTGTATGAATCAGTTATCTTTTTCCTAAACTGAGTTCATTTTAAGTCCATCTCTTTATAAGCAGACCGTGTTGTTAAAGATCTTTGCATATTCTAGCATATCCACACGGTTTGGATAAAAGGTTGAAATATAGTTGTATGAACTGGAAAAAAGAAATCTCCAACCTTATTTCTAAACTCTGTTCGAATGAATCTGAATATAAGTTTTTTAACCCATATAAAACAGCAGAGGACCATATTTTGTCAGAAGAAATTAGGACACTTTGATACACAACCCTTTCATGCCAGAGTAATGCAATGTTTCTTAGTCACTGGTATGCTCTTCTATCCTCTGTGTGTAGGTTTCCACTATATTTTTTAAAATCCATTAAAAGTCATTTATTTCAACTTTTAGTGTTGGGAAGCCGGAACACAGGAAAAAATAACTTGCAAAAAGTTTTAGTTATCAATGAAGTTCCCAGGCCAGGGATTGAACCTGCCTTGCAGCTGCAACCCGAACCACTGTAGACAATGCCAGGTCCTTAATCCACTGTGCCGCAGAGGAACTCTAGAGCCATATTACTATTAAAATGTCCCTCTCAAAAGTATAGTATTTAGAAAGAAGCTTAAGAATTTATTATAGGGATAACAAAAAGGTGATGGCGAATGCAAAAAGAGATGAACACAGGCCTATGAACTACCTTCAGTCTTCATCATGAATCATTCGATTATTGGATATGCAAATGCTTTTAATAATTTCTTCATAAAATGGAGCAGTAAAGATACAGCATGTGATATAAAAAAAAGTTTTAGTTATTTATACGAAAAGATGTGTCTCCATTCCACTTCTTTCAGTACATGTGTTTTATGAGTCACCCCTGTGGGCTCTGTTGCTTGTAGTAAACATGCAGAAAGTCTTTCTGCCACAGCTACCTTAGTGCAGGCTCGAGGCCTGTGAAGCTCAGACTTTGGCTCTGGCTGGACTGAAGCCTTGCTCTCCTTTATCCTAACTATGTTATCTACATTCCACTCTTATTAGAAATAAGAATTCTCAAGTAAGCAGGTTATTTTATGCATCGTTTTAAGAATATAACCAGTCATGGGGACAATATAGGCTTACCTTAAAGACATAAGCTACTCCATAAAAAACAACGGAATAATTCCATTTACAGCAACGTGGATGGACCTAGAGATCATCATACTGACTGAAAGTAAGTCAGACAGAGGAAAACAAAGATCATATGATATCATTTATATGTGGAATCTAGTTTGAAAATCATACACATGAACTTATTTACAAAACAGAAATAGGAGTCCCCGTCGTGGTGCAGTGGAAATGAATCCAACTAGGAACTGTGAGGTTGTGGGTTCGATCCCTGGCCTTGCTCAATGGGTTGAAGATCCGGCATTGCTGTGAGCTGTGGTGTAGGCTACAGATGTGGCTCAGATCTGGCGCTGCTGTGGCTGTGGCGAAGGCCAGTGGCTACGGCTCCGAGTAGACCCCTAGCCTGGGAACCTCCATATGCCGCGGGTGTGGCCCTAAAACGCCAAAAAAAAAAAAAAAAAAGCAGAAATAGACTCACAGACTTCAAGAACAAACCTATGGGTGCCAGAGGGGAAATAAGGGGAAGGAGGGATAAATTAGGAGTTTGGAATTAACATATACATACTACTATCTAAAAAATAACCAACAAGGACCTACTGTATAGCACAAGGAACTCAACTCAGCAGTCTGTAGCAACCTATATGGGAAAAGAACCTGAAAAAGAAATGGATATATGCATATGTACAACTGAATCGCTTTGCTGTACCCCTGAAACTACCACAACATTGTAAATCCACTGTACTCCACTAAAACTTTAAAAAGTAAAGATGTAAGTTACAGAGGAAAATATGACCTGGGATCAGAGCACATTCAATCAAATCTCCTCACCAGCATTTCTGTTACCACCTATATCTGAAATCGGTTGGCGTGCTCATTAAAATGCATCAACCCGAGCTCTGCTTCAGACTTCCTGAATTAAAGTCTCGGAAAATGAGTCCTAGAGAAGAGCAATTTTATCAAGCTTTCGAACGATTTAGATGCACACTGAACTACCTCCTGACTTCTTATTCATTGATTAAATGAATCCATCCTTCAGTCATGACTCATTTATTCACTGACTCAATAAAATTTATTGAGCCACTTTTCATTACCAAGTGCTAGCTGACATCTGAGGAAGAACACAGTATAAAATACAGCATCTGCATCAAGTGTTTTACTATATAATTTGGGTGACAAGAATGTGTCCTCAATATTTATTAATAAATCCAGGTATTTAGACTCAGGGTCAAAGTAGCGCTTGTCACATAACATATGAAAACCAGAACAAGAGTGGCATCATTCTGTTCTGATCAGGTGACACTTGGAATTATATTCTCTTTTGTTTGTTTTTCTATTTGATTATTAAAACTGTTCTGCGAAATAAATAGAAAGTTATTTAACATAAAAGAAAATGAAGTTTCAGAGCTGGCAAGATTGGAGATTTATGTGATCAATTAGCTGCCGAGAAGATTCCATTCCTAGGTTTTCTAGTTCTAGATCAGTGTTCTTCTCATGTGCCTGCACTGTACCTCACATATATTTTTATTACTTAAGTTTAGACAGTTTAAAAATAGAAGAGCTTATCAGTACTGAATACTTCAGTTGAAATGCAGACAAGGCAAAGACTTCTAAATCAACTTAATAAAACTGCCTTTCTGTCACTATGTGTGTTATCAGCTACCAAGCCATCAAGCAAGGATTAAAAATGTGAGAGAAGTCCTGCAGGTAGTAAAGGTATTAGGAGAAAAAATAGTTATTGTGATGAATAAATTTTATGTGCCAACTTGGCTGGGTCACAGAAATAAATTTGTGAGGGAAGCCTCCAGCATCCTTGAAGAACTCAGTAATCACGTTTCTTCATATGCCAGAACTTACAGTGGGAACTGCTATCATAAATCAGGAACCCTGAATGCAGTGAGAATCCTAGGGTGGCTGAGGCCAAACAGTGCCTCTTAATCACCAGAGTCAAGGTGGTCATGATTAAAAAGACATGAGGGACAGCAGAGTCAAAGCAGCAATCAGAATACTCTGAGCTGTGGAGACCTATGGCATTGACTAGTTGATCATGGGGTTCTTAGAAATAAAATATATGGGAAGGCTACTAAATTCTTACTTCATTTCTATTAGCAGAAAAGTTCTAAGTCAACTGAACAAAAGTCTAACTTGAATCATAAAAACAGGAGTTCCCGTTGTGGTGCAGAGGAAATGAATCTGACTAGTATCCATGAGGAGGCAGGTTTGATCCCTGGCCTCACTCAGTGGGTTGGGGATCTGGCACTGTCGTGAGCTGTGGTGCAGCTCACAGACGCAGCTCACATCCTGCGTTTCTGTGGCGGTGGCACAGGCTGGCAACTGTAGCCCTACTTCGACCCCTAGCCTGGGAACTTCCATATGCCATGGGTGTGGCATTAAAAAAACCAAAAAGGAAAAAGTCATGGCCCTCTACTCAGTTCCCAGGCTGAAGTCAGTTTATAGACTTGGATGCCCTTGAATGAAGGGAAGGGTAAGTCCCCTTGAGAAAGCACCTCTCTACACTGCTAAGAATTTATACTGTTAATCTTTTTTCTAGCCATCCCTGAGGGACCCATGGTCTCTACCAGGGTAAGTGTGCATTGGGGAAAATGAAATAACGAGAGCTTTCAGGGACTACTGGACACTGGCTCTGAATTGCTACAAATCCCGGGAAACCTGGAATGTCACTCTGGTCCACCATTCAAAACAGGAGTTTATTGAGGACAAGTGATCAGTGGAGTTTTAGGTTAGGGCCATCCCACAGTGGGCTCGTTATGTCCCAAACTCATTCTTTCATTATTTCTCCAGTTCAGGAATACCTAATTGTAATAGACACATTCAGCAGCTGGCAGGATTTCCACACTGGGTTCCCTGTCCTGTGGATTGAGGGCTGTTGTGGAGGGAACGGTCACGTGGAAGCCACCAGAACTGCCTCTGTGTTGAAAAATAGTAAACCAGGTGAAATATATCATTCCTGAGGGATTGCAGAGATTAATGGCGCCTTCGAGGACTTGAAAGATTCAGGGGCAGTGATTCCTACCACATCTCTGTTCAACTTGCCTTTTTTGGCCCTTACAGAAAATAGATGGATTTTGAAAAATGGCAGTGGATTATTGTAAACTTAATCCAGTTATGTGAGTCCAGTTGCACCTGCTGTACCAGATATGGCTGCATTGCTTGAGAAAGTTTATACACCCTCTGGTGCTTGGTATGCAGCTGTTAAACTGTCAAATGCTTTTTTTCCTCCATCCCTATTGTAAGACCACCAAAAGCTGGCGAGGCCAGCAATACGTCTTCATTGTCCTACCACAAAGGAATATCCACTCTCCAGCCCTACGTCATCATTTAGCTTGGGGGGATCTTAATCACCTTCCCCTACTGTGAGATGTCATATTTGTCCATTACCTTGATGACATTATGGTGATCAGACCTAGTGAGCAAGAAGTAGCAACAACTACTTCTTCATTGGTGGAGATTAGGCTATCAGAGGGTGGGAAATAAATCCAACAAAAATTCAAGGGCCTCCTATCTCAGTGAAAGTTTAGGGGTCCTGCAGTGTGCGGCGTGTTGAAATATCCTTTCTAGGACAAAGGATAAGTTGTTGCATCTGGCCTCTCTTACAGCCAAAAAAAAAAAAGAGACAGCACACCTTGTGAAGGGAAGTGGATTTGGGAGGCAACATATGCCTGATTTGAGGGTATTAATTCTGGGCCATTTAGTGAGTAATCCAAAAAGCTGCCCATTTTGAGTGGGGCTTAGAAGAAGACTTTGCAGCATGTCCAGACTGCCGTGAGAGTTGCTCCGCCAATGAACCATTGATACAGCAAATCCAATGGTGCTTAAAAGTGTCAGATACTTGTCAGTGGCTGTTTGGAGCCTTCGTCAGGCTTCTACTGGTGAGTCACAGCACAAGCTCTTAGGACTTTAGAACAGAGCCCTGCCATGCTCCATGGATAAGTGCTCTCTTTTTGAGAAAGAACACCAGGCTATCATGAACTGGGTGTTATCTGCTCCACCAAGCCATAAAGTTGGGCATGCACAGAAGCCCTCGGTCATCAAATGGAAGCATATATATAATATATATTAGGCCTCAGCAGGCCTTTAAGGCACAAGTAAGTTACATGAAAAAGTGGTCCAAATGCCCATAGTCCCCACTTTTGCTGCGCAACCTTTTCTCTCCCCAACTGTCCCTGTGGTCTCATAGGGAATTCAATCAGTTGATGGAAGGAGAGAAAATTTGGACCTCGCTTATGGATGATTCTGATGATATAGAGGCACCACCCAAAGTGGACATCTGTAGCCCTACAGTCCCTTTCTGGGACATCCCTGAAGGAGAGTGGTGAACAGAAAATCTCTCAGCCTGTAGAACCTCAAGCAGTGCACCTGGTTGTTCGTCCTGCTTGGAAGGAGATGTGGCCAGGCATGCAGTCATCCACTAATTCGTGGCCTATGACCAGTGGTTTGTCTGGACGGTCAGGAACTTGGAAAGAACATGATTGGGAAGTTGATGGTAAGGAAGTCTGGGGAAGAAGTGTATGGAATGGGGAAAAGCACAAAGATCCTTGTGTCCTTTGTAAATTCACACTGAAGAGTGACCTCAGCCGAGGAAGATTTTAATATTCAAGTGGCTAGGTTGACCTGCTTTGTGAATACTAGTCAGCCTCTTTCCCCAGCCATCCTGGACATTGCCCCGTTGGCTCATGAACTAAGCAGCCGTAGTAGCAGGGATGGAGGTTTATGAACTGGCTCAGCAACTTCTGCTCACCCAAGGCCGATTTGGCTGCTGCCACTGCTGAGTGCCCAGCTGCAGAGACCAACACTGAATCCTTGAGATGGCACCATTCTTCAGGCTGACCAACCAGCTACCTCATGACAAATGTGGATTACAAGCATACCTCTGCTATATGCAGCTTCAGTTTCAGACCACTGCAACCAAGCAGATAAAGCGAGTCATATGAATTTTTGGGTTTCCCAGTGCACATAGCATGTATAATTACGTTAAACTATAGTCTATTAAGTGTATTTTATATCTAAAAAAGCAATGTATATATCTTACTTAAAAAATACTTTACTGCTAAAAAATGCTAAGCATCATCTGAGCCTTTGGCAGGTCAACCTTTTGGCTGGTGGAGGAACTTGACTCAGTTAACGACTACTGACTGATCATGGTGGTGGTTGCTGAGGGCTGGGGTGGCTGTGGCAATTTCTGAAAATAAGACAGCAATGAAATTTGCCACATCGATTGACTATTCCTTTCACAATTTTTCTTTACCATATAATGTTGTTTGATAGCATTTTACACATAGAACTTCTTTTAAGAAATTGGAGTCAGTTCTCTTAAGGCCTGCCACTGCTTTATTGACTCAATTTATATAATATTTTAGATCCTTTGTTGCCATTTCAACGGTCTTTACAGCATCTTCACCAGGGATAGATTACGTCACCAGAAACCACTTTCTTTGCTCATCCATAAGAAGCAGCTCCTTATTCATTCAGTTTTTATCATGAGACTGCAGCAACTCAGTCACATCTTAAGGTTGACTTCTAATTCTAGTTCTCATGCTATTTCCACCACATCTCCAGTTTCTTCCTCCATGGCAGTCTCGAACCTCTCAAAGTCATCCTTTAGGGTTGGATTCAACTGCTTCCAAACTCTTACTAACATTGACATTTTGACCTCCTCCTATGAATCACAAATGTTCTTGATGGCATCTAGAATGGTGAATTCTTACCAGAGGGTTTTTTTTTTTTTTTAATTTTACACCTGCCTAGATCTATTGGAAGAATCACTATTTACAACAGCTATAGACTTATAAAATATATTTCTTAAATCATAAGACTTGAAAGCCAAAATGATTCCTTGATCCACGGGCTCCAGAATCATGCTATGTTAGCAGGCATGAAAACAGCCTAAGTTGTTATCTCCATTGTAGATCTTGGGTGATGAGGTTCATTGTCAGTAATATTTCAAAAGGCACCTTTTATTCCAGAGCAGTAGGTCTCAACAGCGTTCTTAAAATATTCAGTAAACTGTGTCGCAAACAAATGTGCTGTCATCCAGGTCTTATTGTTTATAGAGCACAGGTAGAGTAGATTTTTCATAATTCTTAAGAGTCCTGGATTCAGAAGAGTAAAGGAGCACCGGGTTTAACTTAAAGTCATGCACTGCATTAGCCCCTAATAAGAGAGTCAGCTTGTCTTTGGAGCTTTGAAGCCAGGTATTGCTTTCTCCTCTCTGGCTGTGAAAGTCCTAGATGGCGTCTTCTTCCAGTATGAGACTATTTCATCTACACGGAAAGTCTGTTGTTTATTGAAGCCACCTTTGTTACTTATCTGAGCTTGATCTTGTCTGTAACTTCCTGCAGCTTTTCCATCAGCACTTGCTGCTTCACCCTGCACTTTTATGTTATGAAGATGATTTCATTCCTTAAATCTCATAAGCCAACCTCCGCTAGCTTCAGATTTTTCTTCTGTACCTGCCTCACCTCTCTCAGTCTTCATAGAGTTAAAGAGAGTTACAACCTTTCTCTGGATCAGACTTTGGCTTAGGGGAATGCTGTGGCTGGATTGATCTTCCACCCAGACCACTACAACTTTCTCCATATCAGCAAAAGGGCTGTTTCACGGTCTTATCATTTATGTCTGCACTAGAGTAGCACTTTTCGTTGTCTTCAAGAACATTCCCATTGGATTCATAGATTGGCTTACTGTTTGATGCAAGAGGTTTAGCTCTCAGCCTGTATTGGCTTTTGACATGCCTCCCTCACTAAGCCTAATCATTTCTAGCCTTTGAGTTAAAGCAAGGGACTATCACTTTAACACTTTGAGGCCACCACTGGGTTGGCCTAATTTTAATGTTGATGTGTCTCAGGGAACAGGGAATTCCAAAAAAAGGGAGAGAAAATGGGAAAAGAGCCAGTTGGTGAAGTAGTCAGAACAGACACAGTTATCAATTAGATTTATTGTCTTATTTGAGTTTGGTTTGTGGTGTCCCAAAGCATTTACAATAATGACATCGAAGATCACAGATCACCACAAAAAGCATAATATTCTAAAAGTTTGAAGTATTGTGAGAATTATCAAAATCTTTCACAGATACACAGTGAACAAATGTTTTCGGGAAAACGGCCCCAGGAGACTTACTCCATGCAAGATTGCCGCAAATCTTTAATTTATAAAATACTGTGAAGTGAAGTAAGGTGAAGTGCACTAAAACGAGGTGTGCCTATACATTGAGCTGGTCCCAACACGGAAGGGGCAGTATTTAGTTCTTACTGGAAGAGACACTTTGGACATGGATTTGTTTTCCCTCCATGCAGTGCTTCTGCCAAAACTATCATGAGTCAACTTATAGAATGCCTTGTCTACCGTCGTGGGATTCCATGCAGCATTGCTTCTGTTAAGGAACTCATTTCACAGCAAATGAGGTGTGGCCGTTGGTTCAGGCTCATGTTCTCCTCCCGAGTTGATAGAATGGGTAGAACAGCCTTTTGAAGACTCATTTACAGTGCAAGAAAGGTGAAATCACCTTACAAGCCTGGGGTAATATTCCCCAGAGGGCTGCATATTCTCTGAATCAGCATCCAAAGTGTGGTACTGTTTTTCCCACAGCCAGGATTCAGTTCCAGGAATCCAAGGGTGGAAATAAGTATTACCACTCACTATTATCTTTAGTGGCCCACCAGCAAAATTTTTACTTCCTGTCCTCTTGACTTT
Organism: Catagonus wagneri; assembly: GCA_004024745.2. Classification (NCBI taxonomy): domain Eukaryota; kingdom Metazoa; phylum Chordata; class Mammalia; order Artiodactyla; family Tayassuidae; genus Catagonus; species Catagonus wagneri. The sequence goes on from PVHT021183646.1 coordinate 11,045,906, forward strand.
TTGCTCTACTGGCTTAGAGATCTAAGTTCCAGAAGGAGGAACCAAGACACAACAATGATTCCATGGAATGGGAAGTTAAGACCACTGCCCACCCACTTTGAGCTCCTCATGCCTCTGAATCAGCAAGCAATGATTCAGAGCTGATGAGGGTGATTGATCCTGACTATCAGGGGGAAATTGGACTTTTATTCCAGAATGGAAGCAAGGAAGTCTATGTCTGAAATATAGGAGATTCGTTGTGGCATCTCTCAGTATTATCATGCCCTATGATAAAGGTCATTGGAAAACTTCAACAACCCAATTCAGGGAGGACTCCTGATGGCCCAGACCCCTCAAGAATGAATGTTTGGGTCATCCTACCAGGTAAAGAATCAGGACAGCTGAAGTGCTTGCTGGGGGCAAAGGGAATACAGAATAAGACATGGAAGAAGGTTATTATAAATACCATCTATGACCATGGGACCAGTTATGAAGATGAGGACTGTAATTGTCATGAGGATTGCTTTCTTATTTTGTTATAAATACATTTGTGTGTGTGTATATGAAGCAAATACATTTATTTATTTATTTACTTTGTTTTCTTTTATTACTCAATGAATTTTATTTTATTTTTTTTACATTATTTAATGAATTTTATTTCAGTTATAGGTGTACAAAAATCATCACAAGTCGATTTGATAGCATTTGCGTCCCAAACCCTCAGTACATCACCACACCCCCCAGACTGTCTTATTTGAAAAACCAAAGGTTTTCCAAAGTCTCTGAGTCATTGTCTGTTCTGCATAGAAGTTCATTGTGTCTTTTTAGTTTCCACATGTAAGCGGTAGCATTGGGTGTTGCTGTCTAATTGTCTGACTGGTTTCACTTTGCATGATAATTTCTAGGTCCATCCATGTTGCTATAAATGTTGTTATTTCATTCCTTTTAATGGCTGAGTAATATTCCATTGTGTGAAATACATTTATTTTTTTTTGACTATCTAATCCCTTTGCTATATAACACAAGATGTATTGATTTTATATCATAGTATTGAAGTATTGTTAACTTTATATCACAGTATTTAAGTTACAGGCTATCAACAACAAGAGTAAGTATTACCCAAAGACTTTGCACCTTCTTCTGGAAAGGCTTAGTACATTTTTGGTTATATGCAGGACAGTTATAACATGCTGGGCAGAAGCAGAATATTGTTATTGTCTTTAAGTGTTGACTAAGTATGGTTTAAGGAGATGCATAAGGGTGCCAACTGACAAGGGGTGGATTTATGATGGTCATTTTGTATATCAACTTGGCTGGGCCACAGAGTCCAGATATTTGGTCAAACATTATTTTGGATATTTCTGTGAAGTTGTTAATTTGGATGAGATTAACGTTTAAACCAGTGGGCTCTGGGTAAAGCAGATTATCCTGCCTAATATGAGTTGGCCTCATCCAATTAGTTGACGGCCCTAATGGAACAAAGACTCACCTCCCCAAGAAAGAATGCTGCCAAAAGACCACATTGGATTCGAGCTGAAACTCTTCCTTGAAACTCTGCATTTCAGATTTTGGATTTACCAAATTTTCACAATCTTGTGAACCACTTCCTTAAAAATCTCTCCCTCTCTCCCTCCCTGTGTGCATGTGCGTGTGTGTGTACCCATGCCCGCACACAAGTGCATTCATCCGTTTGGTTCTGTTTCTCAGGAGAACCTCACACTGACACAATGATAAACTATGTCATGTCACCCCCTAAAGGAAATCAGTCTTTAATTCTAAGCAGAGCATGAAAAAGTGTGCTGGTTTACTACTCATTCAGCTAGGTTCCTTTTGTCGTTGTGTTAACAAATCAACTATTCTTTTATTTATAACCCAACTCAATTTATACATCACCAAGAGGAAATAGGAAGCATCGAGATTTGCATTTGATTGTGATTCTCCTGATATTGGTTTAGAATCACTTCATGCTGACTAGTATTTGACTTACCTGAAAATAATAATAACAATATCATGCATTTTAATAATACCTTACCGTAAGAATGTCTGCATATTAATTTTCCACTCTTAACTATGTCACACACAATAGGCACTATCTTTCTTCTTTTTCTTTTTTTCTATTAAAGCATAGTTGATTTACAATGTTGTGCCAGTTTCTGCTGTACAGCACAGTGACCCAGTCATATTCATATATATATATATATATATATATATATATATATATATATCCCCTTTCTAATATTATCTGCTATCACATTCCATCACAAGATATTGGATATAGTTCCCTGTGCTACACAGTAGGACCTCATTGCTTATCTATTCTAAATGTGATAGTTTGCATCTACCAACTGCAAACACCCCGTCTCTTTTTCATTTCTATTAGATTTGTAGGTTTTTTTGAAGACTAAGGAGCTCAGTAGAAACAAACTAGGAAGAATGTGTTGAGGTGATTGGTAATTTTGTTTTAAGCCAGCCCAGACTTTCCTGCCCCAGCTGGGACAATTTCCAAATTGGTTTCTCTTGACTATGGAGCATTGCTAATTCAATCAGTGAGGCCTGAGCCCCAACACCCCTGGGAGTTAATATTCTCCTTTTAAGAACTTACAGGTTCTCCCAGAAGAACTTTATATAACAAGCCCAAAGTGAAAGTATTAGCTAAGTTCTTGCTGAATTTCATAATTTGGGATATACTTAGGAAACTAAAGCAATAAGAAGAGCTCTGTGATGAAAACTTTTTTTTTTCAGTAGGTACTTGACAAACAGATATGTGCCATATACATGAATTTTTAAGGCTTGGATTAATGAGGACTCTGTAGTTTATCATAAAGACTTGTCCGTATTTTCACAAATGTGTAAAAACCAAGAACCAATATCCCACTTTGAATCTTGGCTTTTTAATAGGATGGGCAGCCTATAGCTCCTAAAACAGTGGTTCTCTGAAAGGGGAGGTAATTTTTCCTCAGCAGCATATTTAGCAAAGTCTAGAGACATTTTGGGTTGTCACTCTTGGCTTGGGAAAAGAGGGATGTTATACCTATCCTTTCAGGAGAGGCCAGGATGCTGGTAAACCCCCTACATGGCATAGGACATGTCCCACAACAAAGATTTATCCATCCTAAAATGCTAATAGTTCCAAGACTGAGAAACTCGGACAAGAATAGGATTCCTGAGAGGTAAAGAACTTTGTTTCTTTTGAAAAAAAAATGTTTTTCTCTCAAGGATTACCAAGAAATATGGATGTCTCTCTTAAATGTTTGAATCTTAACTTTTTTATTTTCCATAAAAAAAAGCTTAAAGAATAAAGTTCCCATATGCTTAAACCTGCCACCAAAAAAAAAAAGTGTCTAACTTGGCACAACTGTTGTGATTCAAAATTTTAACACCTGTTTTCTGGAAATGAGAACAGCCTTATTTCTAGAGTAAAAAAAGGAGGGTGAAAACTATCTACTCCCACTGATGATCATGGAAAACCTGGCAACCTTGAGGAAAAAGAATTCTCCAGAATAGAGAGGAAGAATCTAAGCTGTATAAGGGTTGTTTACTAAAGGGCAGTACTTGGCACATGTAGACATTCATTAAAACTAAACTGGCCAAATACTCCCCAGAGCAATCTACAGATTTAATGTGATCCCTATCAAATTACTCATGACATTTTTTACAGAACTGGAACAAATAATCCAAAAATTTATACAGAACTGTAAAAGACCCAGAATTGCCAAAGCAATCCTGAGGAAGAAAAATAAGCAGGAGGCATGACTCTCCAAGACTTCAGACAATATTACAAAGCTATAATAGTCAAGACAGTGTGGTACTGGTATAAAAACAGACATACAGACCAGTGAAACAGAATAGAGAGCCCAGAATTAAGCAGACACCTGTGGTCAATTATCGTCAACAAAGGAGGCAACAACATAAAATGGGAAAAAGACAGTCTCTTTAGCAAGTGATGCTGGCAAAAGTGGACAGCTGCATATAAATCAGTGAAACTAGAACACGCCCTTACACCATGCACAAAAATAAACTCAAAATGGCTTAAAGACTTAAACATAAGACATGACACAATAAAACTCCTAGAAAAGAACATATATAAAACATTCTCTGATATAAACCATACAAATATTTTCTTAGCATTTCCCAAAGCAATAGAAATAAAAACAAAAATACACCAACGAGACCTAATCAAACTTACAAGCTTTTGCACAGCAAAGGAAACCATGAAAAAATAGAAAAGACAGCCTATGGAATGGGAAAATATAGTTGCAAATGATGCAGCTGACAAGGACTTAATCTCCAACATATACAAACAACTCATACAAGTCAACAACAAAACAAAGAACCCAATGGAAAAATGGGTAGAAGACCAAAATAGGCATTTCTCCAAAGAAGACATACAGATGGCCAGTAGGCACATGAAAAGATGCTCACCATCACTAGTTATTAGAGAAATGCAAATCAAAGCTACAATTAGGTACCACCTCACACCAGTCAGAACAGCTATCATTAATAAGCCTACAAATAACAAATGCCGGAGGAGATGTGGCGAAAAGGAAACACTTCTACACTGTTGGTGGGAATGCAAATTGGGGCAACAGCTGTGGAAGAAGTATGGAGGTACCTCAGAAAACTAAATATAGAACTACCATATGGTCCAGCAATCCCACTCCTGGGCATATATCTGAAGAAAACTATAATTCAAAAAGATACATGCTCCCATATGTTCATAGGAGCGTTATTGACAAAAGCCAAGACATGGAAACCATCTAAATGTCCATCAACAGTTGAATGGATTAAGAAGATGTGGAACATACATTCCATGCAATGAATACTACTCAGCCATAAAAAAGAACAAAATAATGCCATTTGTAGCAACATGGATGCAACTAGAGATTATCATGCTAAGTGAAGTCAGAAAGAGAAAGACCAATGCCATATGCTTTCCCTTATATGTGGAATTTAAAGTATGGCACAAATGAACCTATCTACAGAACAGAAACATACTCACAGACTTGGTGAAAAAACTTGTGGTTGCTGAGGTGGGGGAGGAGTGGAATAGATGGGGAGTTTGATGTTGGTAGATGCAAACTAGTACCTTTAGAATGGACAGATAATAAGGTAAACGGAACCATATCCAATTTCCTGGGATAGATGATGGGAAATAATATAAAAAAGACTGTGTGTATGTATGTGTATATATATATATATGTGCGCGTGTATATATATACAAGCACATATATATATGTGTGTGTGTATATATGAGACTGAGTCACTTTGCTGTACAGCAGAAATTGGCACAAGCATTGTAAATCAACTACAAAATATACATTGGCCAAAAATAATTTGAAAGTTTAAAAAAACGAAAAACATTGGCTGTCTCTCACAAGTCCCATCATTTTTTTCATTCAAGCATCAGAGATCCTGCATTATACAGGATGACTCAGAGATTCTCAAAGTGAGTTAGGCTTCTCATAAACTGTATCATGAGCATGCGAGATAGAAAACTGTCCTTTGCTTTCTGCACTCAGAATCTGAGAGCATCCTCCTCTTTCTAGAGTTGCTTATCCTCCATTACTGAGTGTAAAATTTTCATTTTTCCAACAATTTAATTACTTTTAATGAACTATATTTAGGGTTAACCATGCCTGGACCTTGCAAAGCTATAACATATAAAATTGGATTCCCAGGGCCAAATTTGTACGGGAGTCTCTGTGCGCAGGTACCAAGCCATATCTTGAGGGTGGAAATAAGAGTTTGAAGAAACGTCTCTGATGGAGCTTTGATCTAATGATGCGGAATTCTCTTTGACACTTTTAGAGCCACTTGCCTTGATTAGAGTCCTGGCCACAGTCCCCTGACACCTGCTCTTGATGGTACGCTAGTAAGAGCCAGGAGATGCTAACTTATGCTTTGTTTTCCTCTCCGAGAACTCAGTGTACCCTGCTCTGGTTTTTGTTGTTTTTGAGAAGTACTTGGACCACAGACAGAGCAGGCATATTCCATTCTTTGGGGACACATGAAGCCTCCTTTTGTCCCTCAAGAATTACACTGATTAGAGATGTCTGAGCTGCTCTCTAAAATTTTTCATCATGTGTTGCAAAATTGTCTGGGACCAAAAACTCATGTGTGTGCATATGTGTGTGTGTGTGTGTGTGTGTGTGTGTGTATACACACACACACACACACACACACATATATATGTATATATATATGTATATTTATACACACACACATTTATATATGCATGTGTGTGTATATATATATATGTATGTATAGGCATTGGCAAGATCTACTACCAAGTAGAGTTGCATTTGTAGAAAACACTTTATTTGATGATTGAGTTATACATCATCTCCTACTATTTCGAAAAGAGGGTATATAAAATGCATGACAGGACTTTTAAAATAAATGTCCAAAGCGAAAGCCAGAAACCATTAAGATGAAAAAAATGTGGAACTGGTGACTATAATAATAGCTAATTCCTCTAAGTATATAGTATATACTATAGGTAACATATTTCTAAGGCTTTATGTGCATTCACTCACATAATTCTTACCACAGCACTACTGGGTGTACTTCAGCTATCTGCATTTTACTGATGAACAAACTGCAGCATTGAGAGATTAATAATTTGCCTGAGATCACCCATCTAGTTAGTGGTACAACTGGGATTTGATTTCAGTCTTGCTTAGAATCCGTGTGCTAACCTAGAATACTGTACTGCCTTCCAAACTTGGGGACATCACTTTTCTGAGCTTCAAGGCAGGTAAGGCAAGAGTATCTGGTACTCTTCCTAGGTGCTAAATTATTGAGAAAATTATTGGCTAGATTATAACATGGGTAGCATTATGTAACGTGACAAAAAATAGCTTTAATTGCTCTTTTGCATCAGGTTATTTAAAATAATATTTCTCATATCAATATTTAAATAAAAGGAGTTTTAAAATAACTCAAGAACATAACTAATATTTTTTAAGTTCTATTGAAGTATAGTTAATTTACAGGTCTGTGTGTACTCCAATGTTCACTGCAGCATTATATACAATAGCCAAGACATGGAAACAACCTAAATGTCCACTGACAGAGGAGTGGATAAAGAAGATATGGTACATATACACAATGGAATATTACTCAGCCATTAAAAGGAAATACGTAACGGCATTTGCAGCAACATTGATGGACCTAGAAATTATCATGCTAAGTGAAGTTAGTCACACAGTGAGACCAACATCATATGCTGTCACTTAACATGTGGTATCTAAAGAAAGGACACAATGAACTTCTTTGCAGAACAGATACTGACTCACAGACTTTGAAAAACTTATGGTTTCCAAATAAGACATGTTGCAAGGTGATGCGCCCAGGGTCTGGGATGGAAATGCTATAAAACTGGATTGTGATGATCACTGTACAACTATAAATATCATAAAATTCATTGAGTAATTTTAAAAAAGAAATAAAAATAAATAAATAAATAAGAGTGTAGGAGTTCCTCTTGTGGCTCAGTGAGTTAGCCCACTGACATTGTCTCTGTGAGGATGTAGGTTCCATCCCTGGCCTCGATCAGTGGGTTAGAGATCCAGCATTGTCACAAGCCGTGGCTTAGGTCACAGATGCGGCTCAGATCCAGCACTGCCATGACTACGGCATAGGCTGGCAGCTGAAGCTCAGATTCGACTCCTGGCCCAGGAACTTCCATATGCTACAGGTGCAGCCCTAAAAAGAAAAAAAAAAAGTGTTCATATGTATAACTGACTTTTCTCTACAGCAGATAACACAACATTGTAAATCAACTATAATGCAATAAAAATAAATAAAATTATGATTTGAATGCGTGTTGTGTCACTGTACTTGGGGAGCACAAGGAAATTTAAAAAAATTTTACAAGGAGTGGACAACAGCAAAGTGATTGTCATACATATACACATATCCATTCTCTCTCAGATTATTTTCCCACATAGATGATCACAGAACACTGGGTAGAGTTCTCTGTGCTATACAGCAGGTCCCCTTTGGCCAATTGTTCCATATTCCTCAGTGTGCATGTGTCAATCCCAAACCCCCAGTCCATCCCCTCCTACACCCCGCCACATATCCCCTTTGGTAACCACATGTTTTTCAAAGTCTGTGAGTCTGTTTCTCTTCTGCAAATAAGTTCATTTATATTCTTTTTTTACAATGGGATATTACTCAGCTATAAAAAAGAATGAAATAATGTCATTTGCAGCAACATGGATGGACCTAGAAGCTATCATGCTATGTGAAATTAGACAGTGAAAGACAAACATCATATGATATCAACTATGTGTGGAATCTAAAAATAATAATAATATTTGAAACCCATGGTACTTTCTTAAGTGAATAGTATTGATGATTAGGTGTGATTTTTGTTGTTGGTACTGGTTTTATTTACTTATCTGTGTATCACAGGCCTCCTCTGCTAGAGTGACAACAAGGAGCTGTTGGCCTTACTCAGCTGTTTATCTTCAGAACTTAGCATAGAGTCTGGCATGGCAGGTGCACAGAATTATTTGTTTAGTAAACCCATGAATGAATGAATCCTCCAAAGGCAAGGAGATCTACCCAAGAATGTAGACGCGAGATTCTCAAAGTTTAGGTTATGACCATAATTTCTAAATTATAAGTTATAATTAAGTTACACATTATGACTATGAAAAGTCATTGTTCATTATGGAGTCACTGGAGTTGACTTGACTGCAGTTAAAGAGGCAGGGTTTTGACTTCTTCACTTGTTTTGTCTTTTTCCTTTTTCTTTGTAAGCTCTGATGTCAGGGCCAGTCTCTGGAGTTGTGTTCTGCAAGATCCACCCAAACCCCATTCAAGTCGATGGCCAAGGACTTGCTGCAGGCAGCAACGTCAGTGTCAGAAGGGAACGTCTGCTCCCACACTGGGCCCTGCTTCCTTCAGAGCTCTCTGCCATTGCTTCTGATCAACCATCTTGGCCTAGCGTGGGGTGCTTTTTCTCGGAAGAGGCAGCATCCAAGTACTGTGTCTGGCTTCCCACACCCAGATTCGCTCCTGGAAACAATTTTTTTCTAAATGTGCAACTGAAATACTAATTACATCATAATTTTTTTAAAATTTGAGAGCTGTTCTAAGCTTTGGTTTCACAGGTTGGGGGCCAATCCTAGGCTTGTCACTGATATTCTCTTAACACTGAATTCCTTGTATTAATCCCCGGCACGTGGCATCCTAGACTACATCTTAGACCTTTGTTTTCTTTCTTTCTTTGGCCTGAAACATGCTTACCCCAGCCCTTATCTCTTTTCAAATTTGACCACAGGTGTCACCACCTAGAGGGGCCTTTCTGAAACTTCCAGATCCTGCTGTGAATAGGGAACTTTATATCCCTTTCTGAAACTTCCAGATCCTGCTGTGAATAGGGAACTTTATATCCCTATTCACGGAGTTGATATCATATGATGTTTGTCTTTCACTGTCTAATTTCACATAGCATGATAGTTTCTAGGTCCATCCATGTTGTTTGGTTTTTAGCATTAGCATATTATATTTAATGGTCTCTAGATGTCTGTCTCCTGCATTAGACTACAAGCAGTTCCTGACAGCAGGAACCATGCCTTACTTATTTCTGGCCCACAGATCCTGGCATAAAATCTGGCATATAGAGTGAGCTCAAAAATAAATATTGACCGAAAGGACTCATGTGCCAATAAGCCATGACGCTGTCACGCCATCTGACCTTTTCCTGCATTCAGAAACTCCTAGAAAGACCAGAAACATTGTAAATGACTGCCTTTTAGAAACTTCTGAGGAAGTCATCTTTTGTTATTTCTCTTCCTTTTCAGGATCCTCGTTCCAGAGCTATAAGAGACAAAGTGGAGAATCATGTCTGTGATTGCAGCTTTCTATGGCGGCAAGTCCATTCTCATTACTGGGGCCACAGGCTTCTTGGGCAAAGTGTTGATGGAGAAGCTATTTCGCACCAGTCCGGACCTGAAAGTCATTTACATCCTTGTGAGGCCCAAGGCTGGCCAGACTCTGCAGCAGAGGGTTTTCCAGATCCTAAATAGTAAGGTATGCCTTTTGGGAACAGCCGTAGGGCGTGGTGATTCACTGCAACGGTCCTTACAGCCCCAGACGGCACTTGGGGAGAAGGGAAATCTGGGCAGGGCAAGGAGAGGAGACAAAACAAGATCGTTACCAACTCTTGATGGAAATCTGTGGTATTGTCCCATAAGAGGGGAATGAGTGTTGAGGCTCTGTTCGGGGCAGGTGAGCAGAAAATCTATATTCTGCAAATTACCCAGTAAGAATCAAAATGCTGAAGCTCCCAGAGCGGGCGCTCCAGGCTTGAAATCTATCACAATTTCATCTAAATTTTCTTCTAAATTTAAGGTAGTTTTCCTCAAAATCGTGGATAGTCATATTAAATCGTATTATATCATATTATGTCACCTATTAAATCATATTATAAACAGATATGATTACTAAGTAGCCAGGCAGTAATACTTTTAGTTGTCTAAACTCTGCAAGTTGTATACTTTGTGGTAATTTGATAGTTTTTATCTCATTATGTTTCTACTATTCCCTAAGTTCTTCAACAGGAAAAACATTGAAAATGAAATACATGTGAATGAACATTTGGGTATCAAACCCTCTCACTTCCCCCTTAAAAATACGCAAATCCTCTTATGTCTTAATTTATAAATTTGAAGGTGGTATTGGCATTGGTCTAAAGCATATCTGGGTTCAAATTCTGGCTTTTCGACTTGTTATCACTTGATGCCTCTTAAGCTTCAGCTTGCCATGTTAAAAATAGAATCAGTAATGACCTCCTAGGGTTGTCATGGGGATTACATTTAAAGTGTCTGTGTCTGGTTCAGAGGGCCCTCTGGAATGTACAGGGTCACACAGGGTTGGCAAACAGAAGATTTAGATAAGAAACTGTTTTACAAAGTCTCCTTTCCAGGGTTTAGGCATGCTGATTTCTAATGAGATGTGCATCTGATAGCTCCACCATAATATAGATAAGCAGTGCTTGATGATCAAATCTGCTGGTACCCGGATGAGGTTTTGGTATAAATTATCATCAAGAGAATGACAAAAGAAGCCATATAGCATGGCCTGACTCAGTAGTGGAACAAATAATAGCTGTCAGTACTGCCAAGTACTGATTACTTAGTACTTGGCAGACACTATTCAAAGGGTTTTTCATGCCTTACCTTATTGATCTTTGCAACAACTCTGTGAAGTAAGGATTATGAATATCCACATTTTATCAGTGGAAAAAATGAGACCAGACGCGTTAACTTAGGAAAGTTCACTCAGCTAGTAGATGGGAGAGTCAGACTTCAGACCACACCCTGCACCCCCATCTGGCTCCAGGGCAAGCACACTTGTTTGTACCCTCACTGCCTGTAACTAATAGTTCTTAAGAATAAGGGAAAAAAAAAAAGCTGCTGTGGCACAAAGCCAACATCTAGAAGAAACTCCCAGATTCCTCTTCAGACAGCTTTGCTCAGTTATGTATCCCTAATGGATTTTGTTTTCATCTCATAACAGATATACTTTAGTTTTGTAACCAGTTTATGAATTTCTGGATAAATATTGTGGGCAGAGAGCCTTGTGATCAGAACCATCTTCTGTTACTTTCAGTGCACTGGGTTTGACAATGCAGCAATATCACTTTTGTTGTGGAAACCTTGATTATACTATAAATAACTTACTTGTGAAACTGGCTTGCAAACCTCTACCCCTGTTTCCCCTGTGGGACTATTTATAATTGTCAGCTGTTGACTTTTATAAACAGTGGTTCTCAAACTGTGGCCTCCCAACCAGCAGCGACGATATCACTTGGGAACTATCTGTTGCTGTCAAAGGGTGCTTAAGAACGTGTGTTTCGGAGTTCCCTTGTAGCACAGTGGGTTAAGGATCCGGCATTGTCCCTGCAGCAACTTGGTTCACTTCTGTGGTTCTGTTTTGATCCCTGGCCCGGGAACTTCCACATGCTGCAGAGGCGCCCCCCCCCAAAAAAAAAAGGAACATAAGCTTCAGAGACAGACTAACCAGGGTTTGAATCTCAGCACTATTATTTACCATGTGACATACATAAAGATTCATACTTTACTGAGCCTTAGTTTGCTTATCTGTAAAATGGAATAATAATATTGTGGTCATAAAAATATGTGGTAATCTTTGGATGAGAAGAGCTGGGTCTCCCCAAAGCTCTCTTTCAAGCTTGATGAAACTTCTTTTCTGGAGACCCTCAGCAAATGTTTCCTTACATCTCATCAGCTTGGGTTAGGTTACAGGTTTATTCTAAACCAACCTCTGTGGCCTGAGGTGTGCCGTGTACTGATTTGTTCAGAATCTCCAGATCTAAGTCAATCACCAGCCACCTGGAAATTCTTAGTAAGCTTAGAGAGGATCTTAAATTGGGATATAATTGACTATAATTCACTTAAGTTTATAGGGAGACCCAAGCTGCCATATGGGTAACAAAGGCAAAGTAAAATTTTTAGGGGCACACCTGCAGCATATAGAAGTTCCCAGGCTAGGGGTCTAACAGGAGTTGCAGCAGCCAGCCTACACCACAGCCACAGCAACATGGGATCTGAGCCATGTCTGCAACCTACACTACAGCTCGTGGCAACGCCAGATCCTTAACCCACTGAGCAAGGCCAGGGATCGAACCCGCATCCTCATGGATACTAGTCAGGTTTGTAACCTGTTGAGCCACAACGGGAACTTCCAGCTTTGTGTCTTAACTAATCCAAAACATATCCATCAGTTTGGGATCTCCAATGCAGAGGTAAAGAGCTTGGTGGTATCTTAAAACCACAGAAATTGCCATCAGCAGCCATTTGCTAAATTCCTGGATGCCTAGGACTTTCCATTTCCAGTCCAGCAGTTGTCTTCCAGGAGCAAGTTTAAAACTTTTTCCACAGATTTTTCAAGATAGCCCTAATAGAATCAAGCCCAGCATACAATGTTGGTTTCCTATAAAGCGGTCTGTCTCATCTCTTAGCGACCTCTCTTAAGTTGCTACTCCTTTGCTAAGCCTTCCTTCACACAGGCTTCTAAATTCAACCTCCGAGTGAAAGGAATTGTCATGAAAAATCTGTCCTCTGCCTTTGCTGTTATAGTAACACTATTGGAGATATGTATAGATGAGTATTTTAAGAGGGAACAGTTACTGTAGCATCAAAGTGCTCAAGAAATTGAAATATGGACATTTCCTCTTAGGTCTCTCTTTCTGGTTTTGTGGCAAAGCCATTAATTATACTTCCCATGAATTTTGACTTATGTGGTCAGATAGAAGAATGAAAGTTGGACAGAGAATGGGCTTCTATATGAATGGAGGATATATAGTTTAATATTTTTGCAACAATTTATTTCAAAAATGAAAATATGCCATATGAAGTCTAATTTTTCTCTGGTTAAAATTTATAAGGGAAAGGTAAGTTACTAGTTACTATCTTAACTATTACTAGTTACGTAACTAGTACTTAACTGGTACTAGTTACTAGCTAGTTACTCTAAACACATGGGCGCCCACAACCAATTTTCCAATATAGGTTTATACTTACAGGAAACACCCATAAAACTTTGATTTCTTAGTATGAATTGTCTGCTTTTATGTTTTCCAAATTTCAGATTCAGTGAGGTCTCAGACTTGGCAAATAATACACATTTGCTCAAATGTATTTGATTTGCCAAAACCTCATATATATTTATTATCCCAATTTTTCCCTTTAAATTTTTAATCTAAGGTATTTTCGTTGTTATTACTACCATGTTACCACCATGTCCTCAATATCTGGCACAGTGTTTGTTCAGTGAACAAGTTTAATGCATTCCAGTTTGTTTGTTTTCCTGTTCTTTGTTTGGTTTTACTTTAGTTACTTTTCTGCTGATTTTCTCTCTTTTGGTGCTTTAGTCCTGTGCTTTCTGCTCTGGAGCAACTTCTTTTTTTTTTTTTTTTCTTTGTCTTTTTGCCTTTATGTAGAGCCGCACCTGCGGCATGTGGAGGTTCCCAGGCTAGGGGTCTAACAGGAGCTGTAGCCGCCGGCCTTTGCCACAGCCACAGCAACGCGGGATCTGAGCCGCGTCTGCAACCTACACCACAGCTCACGGCAATGCCGGATACTTAACACATTGAGCGAGGCCAGGGATCGACCCCTCAACCTCATGGTTCTTAGTCGGATTCGTTAACCACTGAGCCACGAAGGGAACTCCTGGAGCAACTTCTATAGGATGTGCAAACTTTTTCCTTGTTTCTTTTTTTGAACATTCTTTATACAATATATTTATTATTTTCCATCAGGGTCTGTCCCAGGAAATTGGAACATTACAGTTTTTTAGGCCAGTCTTCTATTATATGACCACTCATTCAAGGTTTTTTCATTCAGAAGAACTTTGCTGAGTTAGAGGTTTCTCTGAAGGCTCTGATTCTGCAGATGTGTATTAAATATGTTCTGTGAATCAAGAGCCTGTCTAGATTTTGCCACTGAACTTCCTTTTGACACAGAGTGATTTAAATGCGGCTCTGCCTTATTCCTAAGCGGGCCTGGTATCGCTTTGGAACAGTACTTGCCTCCCCTCACATGGCAGTGCATGAGTGCTGACCCACCTTAAGTAATTGTGTTCCTAAAGGTAGATTAGTGGCATCATGTGTGTGAGGCTTGGAACCATGGTAAATAAAAATGTTACCTTTTGCCTTTTAGTCCCACTATATCCTCAGGAAATACGGTCAAGAGAACATCTATTCTATCAACATTCATGTGTCTGCTTTATTCTTTCCTTTCATGGTGTGGACTTCTACCACCTCTCACTTTCTGTTTCCACGCATTCACAGGGAGACAATTAAGTGGGAAACGCTTTGGAAAGAAGTTTATTTTTTAATCCTTTGGCCACTTAGCACTGGGACTCAAGAATCAGAGGAGACCGACATTCTCTTTTTGCCTCAGCAGCTTAGGAATCTACCTAGTATCCATGAGGATGTGGGTTCAATCATCCGGCCTTGCTCAGTGGGTTAAGGATCCAGCATTGCTGTGAGCTGTGGTGTAGGTCGCAGTGTTGCAAGACTTACGTACAGAGAGATGGGACACCGAGGCTTTTTGCCAGGAAGCAACATTTATTCGTGCCAGCACTGGCTCAGTGGATTCATATCCAAAGGCTGAGCTCCAGACATAGCAGGCACTGTCTTATATACCCTCCGTTATTTTTTTCTTTGACACTTTGGTCCCTTTGTCCCCCTTATAAGATACATTCTGCAAATTCTAGTTGGATGGTCTATGCTACAAAGTTGCACATGGATACTGATTATATCTTGCTGCCGCAGAGTTACACATGCACACGGATGCTGGATATGCCACGTTGCCTTCCCTTTGTTCCGGTAGAGCCCCTACCACAACAGATGTGGCTCAGATCCGGCGTTACTGTGGCTGTGGTGCAGGCCGGCAGCTACAGCTCTGATCGGACCACCTATCCTGGGAACTTCCATATGCCGCGGGCGCAGCTGTGAAAAGACAAAGAAAAGAATCAGGGCAGAGGATCAGCTTCCTTACACCGGACTGAGGTCCTTAAGCATTTTCAGAGCACTTAGAGAAACATATCAATAGGGGAAAGGTGTCTGAATTAATCGCAGATTTTTGAGGACTTTCTCACAGTATATTAACAAGCTTTTTCTCATGTTAATTTTTATAAAATATGAATTTAAAAAATTAAATAACATGAGAAAAAGATTGTAATATACTCACTACAAAAATGATGAAAAATCATACCCAGTATTATCTCAAGTAACGGCCCTGAATAAATGCTGATTGGATTAACGTTATTTTTTGATGCCTCCAAATTTTCAAATTATAGTTATAATGAGCATGTTTACTTTCATGGTGAGGAGAAAAAGCACTGTCTTTCACTGTGAAAAATAAGAACAGTAATCTTTTTCCAAGTGAATTTTCTAAATGCAATTATAATGAAGATGTTTTATGGTGGGGGGAGCCCACTCTTTAGAATCGTAAATAGATGAGGCAGCACAGCAGTCATGAATTTTCAAAAGTGTGTCATCAGATGTAAATTCAGTTGACTTTTAGTTTTGAAACTTTATCAAGATTAAATAGTTTGACTTGTTTCTTTATCAGAAATATGATTCTAGGTATTTAACATTGTTCTTTTTTTTTTAAATCCTCCCAATTTCTTTCACAAAATCTTAGAAGTTTCTAAGCAAAGTAAGCCAAATTTCCCATGCTAACATGTGAACGTGCTCACCACAGACCCACCTGTGGGTCCCCAGGAATACCAAGCTGCTTGCTTGGTCTCTTACTAATGAAAAATTGCTCTTTTAAATATGACCCAACCAGCTTTCCAGGTAACAGAAACAATTTTCAATGAAGAAATTGCTATTTTATCTATTTTACTGTCTAGAATATGGCTTTACATAGCCAGACATGGTTCTTCCCCACTAGAACAGAAAGTCTCAAATAAATCATTCAGCTGTGAAGCTCAAAGAAGTGCTGAGAGCATTTTGAGGTTCTTTAGTGCCTTCAAGATGTGTTCCTCTGACAACAATCACATGCCATTTATATACAGTTAGGATCTTAAGTGGGTCACAATCTATACTCTGAGTAACTCTTTTAAGATAACATTAAGAAGACAATACCCAGACCTGAAAGAATAAAACCTCAAGTAATTGAAATTATATTAAGAGTGAGATAGTTAATTAAGAGTGAGGTCAGGATCTAAAAAACTATTTCATTGAGAGAACACCAGAAGTGATCGGGCTTTTCCTATTAAGTTGCCATAATCAGGCAAGGAAAGGGTTACAGTGAGCAGATGCTGGGTTTAGGATGCATCCTCTGAGAAGGCAAAATTCAAGATATCCATGGAAGGACTGTCCTGTATGAAGTCACCAGGAAGGGGATTTACAAACAAAGGCAGAGCTTAGTCAGCTCCTCTGGAAAAATGTGAATTACTCATAAGCCTTCAGTTACTCCTAAGATAAATCAACTTTGAAATACCCTGGAGAGCTTTGGGTAGTGAATCATGCAGGGTGAAACATGGGTCTCTCAGTTCACAGAACTGATTAGGTTTAAGACAATACAGGATAGTAATATTTTATGAAACAGTTTATTAAATCCTTTTGCAAGACTGTCACTGTTTGTTAGTTGTTAGAAAACATTAGATAAATTGATCCCTAAGGAGGGAGAAAGAATGCATTTAAACAAATTGACTTGGAACCAAATAACACCTGCAAAGAAAAGATCAACATGCTGACATTTCTGAGTATTAAGAAGTTCCCAACAGCAAAGTTCATTTCATTGCACGTAAAAGTTCCTTGTCAATTTTCATAGACGCTTCCATAAGGAAGAAAAGTATTTTCATGCTTGGTTCAGGCTACCCCACAGGTGTAAAAGTTTCTTGTTCCCAGCTTTCCAAAAAATGAATTTCTGTTTGATATTAATGATGAAACCATCAGAATACGTTTTGGGACTTAACAAAGTTTAGGTTCTGTCTTTGCTCAGAAAGAATTCAATGAGGGGCAGAGAAAGTGACAGCTAAGAAAAGAATTTATTAGTATAGCACTCTTGTCAGAAATACAGCTGGGCAGGCAGGGGAGCGCCGCCCCAAGAACTTAATGGGCTGCAGTTTTATAATCGAAGAAAGAATTGGGGGGGGGGAGAAGACCACTTTCTCCTTTTTTTAACTACATCCTGCTATTTATTTTTTTAATTTTTATATGATTTACAGTGTTCTGTCAATTTCTGCTGTATAGCAAAGTGGCCCAGTTATACATATATATGCATTCTTTTTCTCACATTATCCTTCATCATCTTCCATCACAAGTGATTAGACATGTAGTTCCCTGTGCTATACAGCAGAATCCCATTGCCCATCCACTCCAAATGAAACATGTTTCATCTACTAACCCCAGACCCCCAGTGCATCCCATTCCCTCCCCTCCCACCCTGGGAAACACAAGTCTGTCCTCTGTGTCAATAATCTTTTCTGTTTTTAGATAGATCATTTATGCCATATTTTAGACTCCACATATAAGTGATATATGGTATCTTTCTCTTTCTGACTTAACTTCACTCAGTATGAGTCTCTAGTTCCATCCATGTTGCAGCAAATGGCATTATTTTGTCCTTTTTATGGCTGAGTAGTATTCCATTGTGTATACGTACCGCATCTTCCTAATCCATTTATCTGTTGATGGACATATAGGTTGTTTCCATGCCTTGGCTATTGTGAATAGTGCTGCAATGACCATGCAGGTGCATGTATCTTTTTCAGTGAAAGTTTTCTTTGTATATATGCCCAGGAGTGAGATTGATAGATCATATATTAGTTGTATATTTAGTTTTCTGAGGTATTTCCATACTGTTTTCCATTGTGGTCATGCCAATTTACATTCCCACCAACAGTGGAGTAGGGTTCCCTTTCCCCCACACCCTCTCCAGCCATTTGTGGTTTGTTGGCTTGTTAATGACGGCCATTCTGACTGGTGTGAGGTGGTATCTCATGGTAGTTTTGATTTGCATTTCTCTAATAATTAGTGATGTTGAGCGTTTTTTCATGTGCCTGCTGGTCATCTGTATGTCATCTTTGGAGAAATGTCTGTTTAGGTCCTCTGCCCATTTTTCAGTTGGGTTCTTTGTTTTTTTGTTGTTGATTTGTATCAGTTGTTTGTATATTTTGGAGATTAAACCTTTGTCAGTTGAGTCATTTGCAAAAGTTTTCTCCCATTCTGTGGGTTGTCTTTCCATTTTTTTAATGGTTTCCTTTGCTGTGCAGAAGATTTTTGAGTTTAATTAGGTCCAATTGCTTTGTTTGTGTCTTTATTGTTTTTATTTTAGGAGGTGGATCAAAAAAGATGTTGCTGTGATTTAAATAAAAGAGCATTCCGCCTGTGTTTTCCTCTAGGATTTTTATAGTATCTGACCTTAAATTTAGGTCTTTAATCCATTTTGAGTTTATTTTTGTGTATGGTGTTAAAAAATGTTATAATTTCTTTCTCTTGCATGTGGTTGTCCAGTTTTCCCAGCACCACTTATTGGAGAGACTGTTTTCTTCCACTGTATTTTCTTGCCTCTTTTGTCATAGATTAATTTACCATAGCTGTTTGGGTTATTTCTGGGCTTTCTATCCTGTTCCGTTGATCTATATTTCTGTTTTTGTGCCAGTACCATACTGTTTTGATGATTGTAGTTTTGTAGTAGAGTCTGAAGTTCAGGAGCCTGATTCCTTCAGTTCCGTTTTTTCTTTTCAATATTGCTTTGGCTATTCAAGGTCTTTTGGGTTTCCATACAAATTTTAAAATATTTTGTTCTAGCGCTGTAAAGAATGTCACTGGTAATTTGATAGCAATTGCATTGAATCTGTAGATTGCCTTAGGTAGTATTGTCATTTTGACTATGTTGATTCTTCCAATAGATGGTATATTTTTCCATCTATTTGTGTCTTTGAATTATTTCATCAATATCTTATAGTTTTCAGAGTACCAGTCTTTTTAGGTAGGTTTATTCCCAAGTATTTCATATTTTTTGATGCAATGGTAAATTTGATGGTTTCCCTAATTTCTCTTTCTGCTCTTTCATTGTTAGTGTAGAGAAATGCAGTGGATTTCTGTGTATTAATTTTGTATCCTGCAATTTTACCAAATTCATCGATGAGCTCTAATAGTTTTCTGGTAGTATCTTTAGAATTGTCTAGGTATAGAATCATTTCATCTGCAAACAGTGATAGTTTTACTTCTTTTCCAATTTGAATTCCTTTCATATATTTTTCTTCTCTGATTGCCAATGGCTAGGACTTCCAAAACGATGTTGAATATCATTAGTGAAAGAGGACATCCTTATCTTGTTCCTGATCTTAGTGGAAATGCTTTCAGTTTTTCACCATTGAGAATGATGTTAGCTGTGGGTTTTCATAAATGACTTTTATTATATTAAGGTAGTTCCCCTCTATGCCCACTCTCTGGAGAGTTTTTATCAGGAGTCGGTGTTGAATTTTGTCAAAAGCTTTTTCTGCATCTATTGAGATGATCATATGGTTATATTTTTCAGGGTTTTTTTTCTGCTTTTTTAAAAAATATTTTGAGGTGCATACCCATGGCATATGGAGGTTTCCAAGCTAAGGCTCTAATCAGAGCTACAGCTGCTGGCCTATACCACAGCTACAGCAACAACAGATCCGAGCTGCATCTACCATCTATAGCACAGCTCATGGCAACACTGGATCCTTAACCCACTGAGCAAGCCCAAGGATTGAACCCGCAACCTCATGGTTCCTAGTTGGATTAGAGTTCGCTGTGCCACGATGGGAACTCCTATTTTTCAGTTTGTTAATGTGGTGTATCACACTGATAGATTTGCAGATATTGAAAAATCCTTGCATCCCTGGGATAAATCCTACTTGACCATTGTGTATCATCTTTTTAATGTATATTTGTATGAGGTTGACTAAGAGTTTGTTGAGGATTTTGCATCTACATTGATCTGTAATTTTCTTTTTTTGTGTGTGGTCTTTGGTTTTGGTATCAGGGTAATGGTGGCTTCATAGAATGAACTGGGGAGTGTCCCTTCCTCTGTAGTTTTCTGGAAAATCTTCAGAAGAAGAGGTGTTAACTCTTTGTTAAATGTTTGGTAGAACTCAGCTGTGAAGCCCTCAGGTCCTGAACTTTTGTTTTTTAGAAGTTTTTAAATCATATTTTCAATTTCAGCACTTGTTATTGGTTTATTCATATTTTCTATTTCTTCCTCGTTTAGTCTTGGTAGATTGTACCTTTGTAAAAATCTGTCCATTTCTTCTCAGTTGTCCATTTTATTAGAATACAGTTGCTCTAGCAGTCTCTCATGATCCTTTGTATTTCTGCAGTGTCAGTTTTAACTTCTTTTTCATTTCTAATTTTATTGATTCAAACCCTCTCCCTTTTTTTCTTGATGAGTCTGGCTATTGGTTAATCAAATTTTGTTGATCTTTTCAAAGAACCAGTTTTTGGTTTCATTGATCTTCTCTATTGTTTTCTTTGTCTCTATGTTATTAATCTCTGCACTAATCTTTATGATTTCTTTTCTTCCACTTATTCGAGGCTTTGTCAAAAAATAGAACATTACAAATTTGCGTGTCATCCTTGCACAGGGGCCATGCTAATCTTCTCTGTATCATTCTAATATTAGCATACGTGCTGCCTAAGTGAGCACTCTTCCTCATTCTTGAGTAGACATCAAGCTTCCATCATCATCATCTGCTCCTCCATGCTGGGCAGGGGAGTTTTCTTGTCCCTACATGGTCAAACTGGGATTGTCATGGTGTATTGGCAATGAGCAAAAAGGTTGTAACATATTTAAAATGTGACAAATCTTCTCAGGTTTCAGTATAATGTTACCTTTCCATATACTTTTGTTTTTAGTGTTTGCAGTAAGCATGTCCTTAGAATTATTAACTTACCGAACTCACTGGGCAAATGTGGATCTCATTTTACCACTGTTTCATTGTTTGGGGGGCATGTCTCATATTTCTGTTACATGGGTTTGTTGCTAAGCAAGACTGCCTGAGTGATCTTTAATTTACAGCGATCTCCAATACTTTTTTCTCTACTTACCATCCCCCAGAGGGATTAACTAATCACCTACTTTGGCCCTTTACTCTGTCCCTGTTATCTCTCCAAGACAACGGCAATTGGAAATGGAAGTTTGTGTTTTAAACTCTCAGAGTCAGTTTTTGTTCCATTACTGTTTACGTTTTTCCTAGGAAACTAACAGTCCCACAAAAAGCAAGAGGCCTCTGTCAATCTGGGACAACTAGAGGGAATCAAATCTTGCCAGGAATTTAAATTTCCTGTGATTAACAAACACACTTTGAAAAGAGTGTAATTGTTCCTGGGGTTGACAGTCCCTGAACTCAGATTAGGTGAAGCATGTTAAGTCTCACCTCTATGGACTATTTCCTTTTATGGAAAAATAAATAAATAAATAAACGTTTTAAATTGATTTTGTCCTGGGAAATATTTAAGGTCCCAGACCCAGAAGCAGGTTCTTTCTCAAGCTCTTGTTTTCTTTTATAATACCACTCACTAGTTAATTCAGTCACTGGCATGATTTCACACACCTGGCTTTCTTTTTAAATTTCTTCCAATCATATCACGTCTTTTTCTTAAAAGCTTCACATTGCCTGTGCCGATTTCACTCAGAAAGTCACCAAGCCACAGGATTCAACATGACTCTGGAATGTATTTCAAGTTTTCTGAGTATTTGGATCACATGGTATAATCCGAAACCTGGTGGTGACCCAACACACGCAAATACACACACGTACATAGCTGCCTGATTAACAGCTTTTGAAAAATGGAGTATTGCTGTGGAAGCAGAAAGGACGATTTCCTATTATTAGAAATCTACTAAGTGGTAGCCACTCTGCTAGTGATCTGATTTCTACTACTCTACTTCTCACAGAACTCTGTAGTATGCCTAAATGCTACCTCACATGTGAGAATTTAATCCAAGAAAGTTGTCACTGCTCCAAGGAAGTACCAAGGAAGTGACAAAGCAGAATTTAAATGCAGTTATCTCCAAAGCACGTGTTTTCACCACTGCATTGCATTGTCACATCCTAGGAAATTGCTTCCTCTAACCAGGTACTTATTCTCAAAGGACTGTGTGCAACTGATATTTGGTGTGGGAACAAAGCATTGACAAGATGGTGAATTGAGCCTTGTGTCACCTTGAGCATTTATTATAGATTTTTATGTAAAGGGAGATAAGATTTTGTTCAATGCAAAATTGTTTTCGAGAATAGCAGAATACATATGACATATAGGAAAGCTGTTGAGAATAAATCCTAAGGGTTCACATTATAAGGAGAAAATTTGTTTTCCTTTTTCTATTTCCTTTTTCTTTTTATTGTATCTGTATGAGAAGATGGATGTTAGCTGAATCTGTTGTGGTAATCAATTCACAATATGTATAAATCAAACCATCCATGCCATATACTGTAAGCTTACACTATGATGTATGCCAATTATTTCTCAATAAAACTCGAAAAAAGCAGGAAAAAAGAACAATAGAATATATAATGAATTATTAGTCCTCTGAGATTACAGAATGAGGTAGTCTTTTGACTGACATTTTAGATCAATATGAAAATGAAGAGCCTGAGGCCCCAAGAGGTAACTTGTCCCAGTCACACAGCTAATACAGGAGAGAAGTAGGATTCAGCCCTGGCCTTCTTGACTCCAAAGAGGCTGAGATCTTTCCAGTGCACCAGTGGTTCTCACTCTCATTGTGTATTAGAGTCACTTAGAGAGCTTGCATAAAATACAGATGCCCAAGCTTCAACTCAGATCTGAGTCAGAATTGCCAGGGTCAGAACACATGGATTTCTTTCTTTCTTTCTCTCCTTCCTTCCTTCCTTCTTGTCTGTCTTTTTAAACCAACTCCCAAGCAACCTTACCATATGCCCAAATTTGACAACAGTACTACACGTACTGCCTAATCGTCTGTCCTATAGAAGGGGTCCACATGAAAACAGTAAAAACCTCTAGGTTAAATCTGTGGAAGTTATTGAACTAACAAAATATAAATCTGTGGAAGTTAGTGAACTAACAAAATCCTAAGATTTTGTGAATTCTTAGGAATTTTTTACATTAGATATTGTAACGTAAGGAAGTGATGGTGGGTTTTTGCCTTAATGTACATGCACTTATTTGTAGTTCTCAACTTAGGTTTTATACACACACACACACACACACACACACATCTTACATGTCTTTCTTGTTCAAGAGCTAACTTCCAAAATCTCTCGATTTGCTTTTACTCCAAAATTTCCTATATGTCATAGGTATTCTGATATTCTTGAAAACAGTTTTGCATCTAGCAAAATTTTAGCACATAAGAAATTTTACTCTAAAATTTGATAAATGTTACAGGCTGTCTTTTTCATTGGGAAACCAGATATCCCACAGAGATTGCCCTTGAGTTTAAGGAATCTAACTTTTTCTTTTTCCACAAAATAAAAGCATTGAGCAAATTTTGGTGGGTTATTGTGACCCCATATTATATTGGAAGAGAGGGATTACGTAAACTGAATAAAGATCAAGGGCTCTAACGATTACAAAAGATACCGTTACCTTCAGTAGTCTGCAAGAGGGAGTGACCGAAGGCCCTGGATGCCTCCCAAGCGAGGTCCTGTGGGGAACAAGTTTACTGCAGAAGTCCAAGTGCGGGGCTCTACGGTGTTTCAAAAGCACCATATAAATGTTATGCCCCTCACTCCTTGCCCAATTCCTGCCTCTAATAATGACGCAGTCTTCGGAGTTCCCGTCGTGGTGCAATGGAAACGAATCCTCCTAGGAACCATGAGGATGCAGGTTCGATCCCTGGCCTTGCTCAGTGGGTTAAGGATCCAGCGTTGCCATGAGCTGTGCTGTAGGTCGCAGATGTAGCTTGGATTCCGTGTTGCTGTGGCCGTGGCGTAAGCCGGCAGCTGTAGCTCTGATTAGACCCCTAGCCTGGAACCTCCATATGCCGTGGGTGCAGCCCTAAGAAAACAAAACAAAAAAAAATGCAGTCTTTGTCTGTGGCCACAGAAGTCATAGCCAAGGGGTTTATTGAATCCAAGAAATTTCTTTCTGTGAATTTTCTTAGGATTTTCAAAGTTTCTTTCTTGCCTCTGGGCTATGAGTAACTATTGCCATATACAGAAAAGTCTCTCATGTTTATAAACAAATGGAGAGAGAGAGAGAGATACTTGCCTGTGTAATGGCAAATGAATGGAACACGCGTAAGCTTTCCAGGAGAAATGTATTGCTTTGTTATCAGTTTGAAATGCTTAGATCCCCTCCCAGCTATTATCTCTCGGTGGCCACAGAAACATGTCCTCCTGTCAAGAATACGGTTTCCTAAAATGGAAAAGCAGCAGTTCCTCGGCTTGAGTGTTCAAAGTGGACAGTTGTTATTCAGCACTTTACAATCTCAGTCCTAGGCCATTAAAGTTATTAAAGAATACATAAGAAGAATTATGATAGAGCCTTAGAATCTAAAATAGTTACATTAAGTTCTTTATTGGTAGGCTTTCAGTGAAATTTTTGAAATTATGTTTTTTTCTTAACTTTTTTTTTTTTTTGCTTTTTTAGGGCCTCACTTGTGGCATGTGAAAGTTCCCAGGCTAGGGGTCAAATTGGAGCTACAGCTGTTAGCCTACACCACAGCCACAGCAACGCCAGATCCAAGCCATATCTGCAAACTACACTGCAGTTTGTGGCAATGCCGGATACTTAACCCACTGAGTGAGGCCAGGGATCGAACTTGCATTCTCGTGGATACTAATCGGGTTCGTAACCCACTAAGCCACAATGAGAACTCCCTTAACTCATTTTCATTCTACCTGTTTCTTACCTTTAATTGATATCTCAGCAAAAAAAAAAAAAAAAAAGGAAAGAAAAAAGAAGAAAAAACAAACACTTTTAGAAGGACTAGTTATCTATTGAGGACCAATTTGTATCATTTCATCTGTCCTTTAGTCTTGTCATTATTATAAAGGGGTCTGCTCTGAACCTTTCCAACTCCCTTTGGCAATTAGTACAGCGGACCCCAGGGAACACTTTGGTTCTTTTTTAGTAGTAGGTACCTGCTGTCTTTCATGCCGCCAGCACAAAAGAGCTGGTAACTGGCCAGTTTCAGTAATCAAGCCCCTGTTTATGGTTCTGTTACTGTTCTTCCAGTAACTAATTTCAGTTTAACAAGCAAAATTTGAGTTGTTTCCATGAACTGGGGTTCTGTCAAGCATATAGATAAACAAGAATCAAGCAGTTTACAAACCAGAAGGGGAAATTTAAGCTCAGAATATTAAAATGGACATGTGGAGTTACCATTGTGGTGCAGTGGAAAAGAATCTGACTAGTACCCATGAGGATGTGGGTGTGATCCCTGGCCTCATTCAGTGGGTTAAGGATCCAGCTTTGCCATGAGCTGTGGTGTAGGTTACAGATGCGGCTCAGATCCTGCATTGCTGTGGCTGTGGTGTAGGCCGGCGGCTGCAGCTCTGAATCAACCCCTACTCTGGGAACTTCCGTAGGCTGTGTGTGCAGGCCTAAAAAAAGATAAGTAAACAAACACATAAGTAAATAAATGATGGACATGAATTTTCAGAGTCAGTGTTTCTCTAAGGGTGGTACCTGGACCGTCTGACTTGTCTGTGGAGATGGTGAAGAAATACAACTAAACCTACCGAGTCAAGATCCAGGAGGGTGGAGTAAGAACATTGTTTTTAATTGGTCCCTAGATTTTTCTTATATCTGCACATTTTGAAAAGCACTGATGCCTAGATACTACCCTGGGCAGTTAAAAGAAGGAATGAATCATACAGAATTGTTCATCAATTACTTGTGTTAACAATCCAGCTAAAGAAGTTCACATCTCGGGATTAGTTAAAATCAACTATGGAACTCAACGTGAAACGCAAAGGCCTGGGGGTTCCTCAGTAATTTATTACTTGGTAAATATGGTGGATCATAAGCATGCTAAATATTTGCTTTCATAGTCAGATGTTTTCCTTGATGAAGTTCATGTTAACTGTACAAAAACACATGTAGGATATTTTTGTATAAAATTCATGTAAAATTTCTCCAACTACCCTCCGTTTTCATAATTGAATTTGCAGAAGGCCCTTTTCTTAAACTTCACCGCAGATTTATTTACAAGAAATTTTATTTACGGTTCTGAGGAGCCTTTGACTTTGGCCTGGGATGACTTCTGGCTGCTTAAGAGCAAGATGCGGGGGGCAACGTCAGCACCCCCCTTCTGCAGCGGGACTCCCCACAAGTGACGTGAGCTGCCGTGTGTGGATTTTCTTTTGCCTTTGGTTTTTACGATTTCAAAAGAGAGAGGCAACTGTTATGCCATGTTGTACTTTCAAACCATCTGTGCAATATTGAACAGTACTAAGATATTCCCCTTATAGCAATACTATTTTAGGAGATAATTAACATTTCAGGAAATAATGTCCCAGTCTATATTCTATTTATCGATTTATATTTTCAAATGAGAGGGCATATCTGAATCGAAGAGAGTGTCATTTAATGTCTTCCTGGAAGAGCCGGAATGACCTTTTTTGAGAATGTCCCCCAGATACTCTATCAAACTGATATCAACCCCAGATATCAAAAGAGCATTGAGGAGTTCCCATTGTGGCTCAGCAGTTAGCGAACCCGACCAGCATTCACGAGGACTCGGGTTCGATCCCTGGCCTCGCTCAATGGGTTAAGGATCCGGCGTTGCCGTGAGCTGTGGTGTAGGTTGCAGATGCGGCTCGGATCTCACGTTGCTGTGGCTGTGGCGAAGGCCGGCGGCTATAGCTCCTGTTAGACCCCTAGCCTGGGAACCTCCATATGCCGTGGTGCAGCCCTAAAGAGAGAAAAAGACAAAAACAAACAAACAAACAAACAAATAAATAGCATTGAGAATTGACCCAACTTCTGAATCGCTCTCAGAATTATACTAACACCCTACAGAAAGGGCTGACCTTACAGTGCAGAAAAATGGTAGCTCGAAGACAGAGCTGTGTTACCTTGCCAGGTCAATACATGGATTGGATTCCCTTCCTTTGTCAGCTTCGTTAAATTTCCAGAATGTCTTCTGAACATGGTCTTGCCTGATACAAATGAGACTTGATTTCTCTGACTACTGGAGATCAACTTCTTATTTACCCAACTGAAAAGCCTGGGGTAGGTCTCTGAGGGAGAGGAGCCTGCTGCTAAGGATCAAGAAACAGATGAAAATATTCTTTTAGGGCTAAAGAGAAGAGGATTGTCTCTGCTACTGTATTGCTATTAAAACCTCAGACAAATTTTCTCTGGTCTTAACTTTTCCGAACATTTAGCCTTATTTTTTTTCTTTTCTTCACTCTTGCATACCATACCAATATAATATCCCATACCAATAATGTTTTATCAAAATAGGTTGGAACCAAGATCATTTCGTTAAAATCATTATCTGAGAAATGGCACCATACCAATTTAACCTGAGTACTTCTGTGTGGAGGGGAAAGTAGAGATTCTGTTCCATCTGAAAAACTATAATAAAAGCTAAAGGTTGGGGGGGTGAGGGATGCACTGAGGGTTTGGAATGGAAATGCTATAAAATTTGGCTGCGATGATTTTTATACACCTATAAATGTAATAAAATTCATTAAGTAATTAACAAAAATAAAATAAAAAGTTAAAATTGCCAGTGTTCTTTCCTTTTCCCTTTATAAATGAATCAGAATATTAGAAAGCAATTAAAATCCCATAAAAAGTACATGAGATTATATAATTCTCTTACTAGATATTAACCAGACAATAACTGCCATTTGTATTAGAGAGAGATTATATACAATTTTTGTTTGCTTTATCCACGACACAATTGCTTAATTTGTTATTTTCTAATGACGTTTGTGCTGCTAAAACATGTTGTTAATCTGGGCCAGTTAACCGAGTTATTTTGAACTTGTGCTCTTGAGACCTCCTTCCTAAAGACTGGTAATTTGGCTGGTAATTTGTAAAGGCTGTGTAAAGTCTGATAATTTTGAAAACATTATTTTCCGGGCAGAAATGGAAGCAATCACCATGTATAAACACGAAGCTGCCTTGTAAGGGAAACAAGGACGGGCCAAAATATGGATGTCTTATGTCACTCCCTCATCCCACACAAAAAGCCCAAAATGCATTCCTTATTGGTTATTGGAACTGACTTTTCCAAATGTTTATTAAATTAAGAGGAGTAGGAATTATACTGAGCTGACTCAATTGCGTGAACTGAAGCAAAGGGCTGTCATGTTACCACAACTAAAACCAATTTTTGAGAATTAGAGTGAAACCAGTCAGTGAAAATAAGAACAGTGTGGTGGTCCATCACCTTGGATGATTTCTCTTTATGCTTTAGCTGTTTGAAAAAGTCAAAGAAGTCTGTCCCAATGTGCATGAGAAGATCAGAGCTATTTCTGCAGATCTCAACCAGAGTGACTTTGCCATCAGCAAGGAGGACATGCAGGAGCTTCTTTCCTATACAAACATCATCTTCCACTGTGCCGCCACTGTCCGTTTTGACGACCACCTGAGGTACAGTCCCGTTTTCGTCCTGTGACTTGTATTATCCTTGTCTGTGTGCACACACGTGTGTGTAAGTTTCTTTATGGTTTCTGAGTTCTTTTTTTTGCCTTTTATCTAGAGCCGCACCCGCAGCATATGGAGGTTCCCAGGCTAGGGGTCTAACAGGAGCTGTAGCCGCCGGCCTTCGCCACAGCCACAGCAACGCGGGATCCGAGCCGCGTCTGCGACCTACACCACAGCTCACGGCAACGTGGGATCCTTAACCCACTGAGCGAGGCCAGGGATTGAACCCGCAACCACCTGGTTCCTAGTTGGATTTGTTAACCACTGAGCCACGAAGGGAACTCCTTTTTTTTTTTTTTTGAGAGATTATTATCGATAAAAAAATTCAAAGTAGTAAAACTTCTTCAAAATCTTACCATCCAGAAATAACCATTTAATATTGCAGAGAACATACATTTCAACTTTTCTTTATGCATCCATAATAAAATGGATTTATGTGCAAGTTTACTAAAAAAGGCAAGATATTGAAAATGATGTTTTGGTTATGTTTTTAGATATCTTTCATCGTCAGTTGATATCCTCTTATAATTTGTAATGACTCCAGCACATTCCATTGTACACGTATATAATATGCCAACCGATTCTGTAGTGGTGGACGTTTTTTGGAGTGTTTTCATTTTTCGCTATTATAAACAACTTTGCAATGAACATCCCCATGCATGCTTTTTCTTAGGGTAAATTCCCAGATGTAGAATTGTTAGACACATACCAGAGGTGCCTAGGTTATGAACATGTTACATTTTGGCATGTAATGCTAAATTGCTCTCCATAAATGTGGTATCAATTTATGCTATCCCTGTAACACATGAATGCTCATTTCTCACGCCCATAGTGAAACCCTGTTATCATTCTTTAATTCTTTTTATCATTGTCTATATGATAATGGAAATGGCATTGCATGTTTTGATTTTCATTCCGTTGATAATCAGAAAGGTTGAGGATGCTTAAATGCTGACTGGCATTTTATTCCTTTGTGAAATGCCTGTTCATGTTCATCAGTTATTTTTCTCTTGAAAGTTCTTGGAAGATTTAACATATTAATTCTTTGTCTTTTATAAGGCTCAAAATATTTTAACAGCTTATCATTTGTCCTCTGCTCTGTTTTTATTATTTACATAATTTTTGTAATTTCTTCAAATAATTTTATTGTGCCATTTTTACCTTTAGATCTTTGACCCACTTAAAACTTATTTAGCTATAAAGAGGAATAGTCAGGAAAATTCTATAAAAAGAAGAGTGATGTAGGTGTGAATGTACAGAATTTTTTTTTTTTACTAACATGGTTATTTCTTAAACATTTATTAAATGATTTATCTTCACTTTTTGTTTGAAAGAAAAGTCTTATACTATACTAAATTCCGTTTTCCTTTTTTGTCTTTTTAGAGTCACACTCACGGCATATGGAGGTTCCCAGGCTAGGGGTTGAATCCGAGCTGTAGCCACCGGCCTTTGCCGCAGCCACAGCAACGTGGGTTCCAAACCGCGTCTGTGACCTACACCACAGCTCACAGCAACACTGGATCTGTAACCCACTGAGCAAGGCCAAAGATCGAATCCAAGTCCTCATGGATACTAGTTGGGTTCATTAACCACTGAACCACTACGGGAACTCTGTAAATTCCATTTTTGTACTCTTTATTTTGTTCCCTTAATTAGGTTTTTTCTTTTAGTACCATAATATTTAATTACTGTAACTCTTTAGATAAGCATACACACTCTTTTTATAGAATTTTCCTGATCGTTTGCGCCTCTTGGTTAAACTTAGAATAAATTTGCCAAGTTTCTCTTTTTTTAAAGGGTTGGGAGTTTGAGTTATATAGATTGGTTTAGAATCACTTGATATATTTAAAATATTGATCTTCCTCTTCAGTTACAATATATGTCTCTATTCAGTTTTTCTGTTATGACCCTCAGTGAAGTTTTATCATTTTCTTTGTCTAGAGCCTATCATTAATTTGATATACCTTTTAAATGTTCTTTTTTGAATATGTGCCTTTTTTCCATCTTAGTCTCTAATTTTTCTCTCTATATAGGAAAGGTGGTGATTTTTTAGCCTAACTTATAAATGGACACCTTATTGAATTATATTACTGCTCATCTCATGTGTTTTTTTTTTTTTAGCTGCTTCTGTTTGTTTTCCAGATATACAATTATATATTTGTGATTGCTTTTGCAATTATAAAACTGGAATTTCAGAGCAATGTTAAGTACTGATTGTAGGCATCCTTCTTGCCTCTGACTTTAAAATCATTGCTCCTGGAATTCCCGTCATGGTTCAGCAAACATGAATCTGACTAGTATCCGTGAGGGCGCAGGTTTGATCCCTGGCCTCCGTCAGTGTGTTGAAGATCTGGCGTTGCTGTGATATGTGGTACAGACACGGCTCGGATCTGGTGTTGCTGAGGCTGTGGTGCAGGCCGGCAGCTACAGTCCCAATTCGACCCCGAGTTTGGGAACCTCCATAAGCAGCCCTAAAAAACACAAAAAATAAAATCAGCGTTCCTAACTTTTTACCATTAAGCATGATACAGGCTAGCAAACAAATATATTTTTATTTTTTTCCTCTTTTAGTGAATTTATAAAAACTGAACTAGAAATATATTTTGAATGTCCTTTTTAAACTGTTCAAAATATATATACATAATCATATATTTTTTCTCTATTTGAGTTAGATTAATAGTTTTCCTGATTGTATGAAACAAGTATTTCTAGAAAGAGCTATTTCATTGTCATGACGTATTATGTTTAAATAGCTTTGTATTCTGTTAGGTAAATTTAAGATTTTGACATCACATTTTTTTTTTGTCTGACCTGTACCTTTGCCATAAAAACACATTTCTCATTCTGTATCCACTGTTGCTCTCCTCCAATTTATTTGAGTTTTCCCACTTAAATTAGATGCCTAATTTATGTTTTTTATTCTTTCGATGGCTGTTCAAATGCCCTTTTATAAATTCAAAGGATTGTGGTTTTTCCTTCTAGTCGATTTAGAACCATGTGACCTCTAAATGCAGTATGCACCGTGCTTCAGCGAATAGGATTTATGTACACAGAACACATCATCCACATATAAACACATTCCCCATATCTCATCACTATGCGGCCATGACCCATACGTTTTCTCCTGGTCCTTTGCTGCAGTCGCAAAAGGCAGATGGATTATGCCAGTTATTGGAGTGGGTGCAGCTCCAACGAAGTAGGCTGTGAGTTGCCTCACTGGATTTTCTTCTGCCCAATCTTCCCCAGACATGCTGTGCAGCTCAACGTCACCGCCACCCAGCAGCTGTTGCTCATGGCCAGTCAGATGCCAAAGCTGGAAGCCTTCATACACATCTCCACTGCCTTTTCAAACTGTAACCTGAAGCACATCGATGAAGTCATCTATCCATGTCCGGTGGAGCCAAGAAAAATCATCGATTCCATGGAGTAAGTTGGGTTAACTGAGGCGGCAAAAGGGTACGTGGATTGCTGTTCTCTTTGGTTCTTTGTGGTCCTAAATTTCTAAGGTAACAGAGTGAGACAGCTTCGGAACAGTGCTAGCTTTAGCTACCTGTCCTTGCTGTTCCTTCTGTCCCCGGTAGGAAACACAGTCCTTGGTGATGGGGGAGGATGGGGGTAGAAGAGTCCTACAGAAAAGTTGTATTAAGTAGTCTGCGATGGCATGAGGTACTTGAAAATGCTTTACGTGGAAGTGGTTTCTCACTTCATAATGAACTCAGCATTGCTACTAGATAAAGTATAACAACCATTCAGAAGACATGTTTCGGTATCAGACTGGCAAAGTTACTGCAGCTTACCAGCTGTGTGACTTTGAGCAGCTTAAGCCTCTCTGAGCCTTAATTCCCTCATCTGTAAAATGGGGCTAGTAATAGGGCCCATCCTTATGGTTCTGATGAAAAAGTAATTTATATAGAGCAGTTATTGCCGTGCTAGGGAGTGTTTAATAGCAATTAATCAGAAAGTTAATTAATATGCCTCAGGTGGCCCTAAAAAAAAAGGGGGGTTCCCCTTGTGGCTCAGCGGGTTAAGAACCTGACTAGTATCCATGAGGATATGGTTTCGATCCCTGGCCTTGATGTTCAGTGGGTTAAGGATCTGGTGTTGCCGCAAGCTGGGCACAGATGGGGCTCGGATCTGGTGTTGCTGTGGCTGTCGCATGAGGTTCCAATTTGATCCCTAGCCCAGGGACTTGAATATGCCAGAGGTACGGCCTTAAACAAAGAAAAAGACGGGGTTAATAAAGAAGAGGACTCCCTGCTTCAAATATGGCCGAAGGTATCTGTCTTTTGACCTATTCAGCTGAAAGGCACTTTCCTTACTGTACTACTATGTAGGAAAAATAGAGACCTAGCTTTTTTCTCTTTTTGCCAACTAATGGGAACTACTTTCTCCTTAAGACATGGCCTGGTCTCAGAATGAGTACGTGTCTCTGTTTTGCCGCTTCATTCTTCTATTTACTAAGTTGATCATGTCTTGTTTTTTTAAAAAAAGAATCTGCATACAAAGCATGACAGGGCAGAAAATAGACCATTTCACAGTGAATTCGTCAGGTTTTTAATCTCTTATGATGCTGTATTTCTATTGAAGATATATTCTTTAAAATGAAGCTTTTCCTGAACCAAGAGTTTATTCCCTTCAGGTCAACCATTTTTATCTCCTGCAGCTCTGAGAATAGATATTTTTACCTGTCGTTGAAAAAGATCCAGGACAAAGAAAAATGAAAGTCATGTAAAGGAGCTGGGGGTTGCTTAAAGTGGCTCATCAATGACGAGCTGCTTAATTGGTTCAGAGAAACCTTTCAGAGTCCAGAGTTTGTGAGGATATTTGGAGAAAAGATGCCCTGGTGCCACAGTCAGTGCAGGAGAGTGGACCTCTACAGAGCCCGGGTGCATTTTCAGGATGGACTTGATCCATTTGTCATTTAGCCGCCCCGTCCACTGTCATCTCTTGGTACATGTGCTGTTTCCGGATGTGATAAGCCCAGGAAAGGAGCAGACCCCCTCTGATTCCAGACCCTGCCACTGACGTTCCAGAAACTCACTCCACGGTTAACCCTCTAACCCCTGACCTTGACACGAGTTGAGGAGGAAGAGAGGGGTCTCTGCTAGGTCACCAGAGAGAAGAAGCAGGAAATGGAGATTCGGCTCACCCAGGTAGGAGGCTTTTCAGGAATTCCATACCACTTCCTGCTTTCCAAAGCCCCTAGATTTCAAGGAATAAGCTCATCTTATTGAGCTGATTTACCATCAGGCATTCAGCACTTCCCAGGACCCCACTACGTAAAGGCAGGTAAAGGCAGGTAGTGGCTTCATGACTCATGATCAGACTGTAATTGACATTTGTACCATATTTAGGTCTGTCCTGTACGTCTCTCCAAGGAGAACAAGTCTTTTAAAATATATAGATGGCCAAAGAGAACTAGGAATATAATTATATTTTGTCTCAACAGAATATATTTTGAATGCAATTAGGGAACTAAGATTTTTTTTTTATAGGAAAAACCGTGATTACCACAATTTATTTATTCAAAATGTTATACTCAGGGGAGTTCCCATTGTGGTGCAGTGGAAATGAATCTGACTAGAAACCATGAGGATGAGGGTTCGATCCCTGGCCTTGCTCGGTGGGTTAAGGATCTGGTATTGTCGTGAGCTGTGGTGTAGGTCGCAGGCGCAGCTCAGATCCCACGTTGCTGCAGCTGTGGTGTAGGCCAGTGGCTGCCGCTCCAATTCAGCATCTAGGCTGGGAACCTCCATATGCCACAGATGTGGCCTTAAAGAGCCACAGAAAAAAATTGTTGTACTCAGGAGTTCCTTTGTGGCTCAGCAGGTTAAGAATGTGACTAGTATCTATGAAGATGCGGGATGGATCCCTGGCCTCCCTCAGTGGGATGAGGACCCAGGGCTGCCACAAGATGTGGCATAGGTTGCACCTGTGGCCATAATTTGACCCCTAGCCAGGGGACTTCCATATGCCTCAGGTGCGGCCCTGTAACGAAAATAAAAATGTTATAGTCAGGACCACCTGTCCAGCCTCACCCCTTCCAACCCTCCCCTACGTTTGTGCTGCAGTCCCGTCGTGGCTCAGCGGAAATGAATCCAACTAGGAACCATGAAGTTGCAGGTTTGATTCCACCGCTCAGTGGGTTAAGGATCCGGCGTTGCCGTGAGCTGTGGTGTAGGTCGCAGACGCGGCTCGGATCCTGCGTTGCTGTGGCTGTGGCGAAGGCCGGCGGCTACAGCTCCTGTTAGACCCCTCGCCTGGGAACCTCCATATGCCGCAGGTGCAGCCCTAAAAAGCCAAAAAAAAAAAAAAGTTATTCTGCATAAATATTAAGGCATCTAAATCCAGGTCTGGTTGCTGTGTTTTAAGAAAATATTTTTCTCTGATATTTCTTCTCTATTTTTGAATTGTCCTGTGGTTAAAATAAAATTGCTTTCCAGAGTTCCCATTGTGGTTCAGCAAGTTAAGAACCTGACAGTGTCCATAAGGATGCAGGTTCGATCCCTGGCCTCACTCAGTGGGTTAAGGATCTGGCATTGCCTCAAGCTGTGGCATAGGTCACAGATGCGGCTTGGATCCTGCGTTCCCATGGCTGTAGTGTAGGCCTCAGCTGCAGCTCTGATTCGACCCCCTAACCTGGGAATTGCCATATGCTACAGGTGTGGCCATAAAAAGAAAAAAATAAGTTAATTTAAAAAATAAAATAAATTACTTTCCAAGACTTACTAGGTTTCTATTTCCCTGGGAAATTTTTATTAACAATAACCCAATGGGGTCTTGCCACTGTCATTTTCTTACCATTGGAATTGTTCTCATTCTTCTTCTTCTTCTTCCCTTTTTTTTTTTTTTTTGTCTTTTTAGAGCTCCTCCTGCAGCGTATATAGGTTCCCAGGTTAGGGGTCGAATCAGAGCTACAGCTGCTGTCCTACACCACAGCCACAGCAATGCCAGATCCTTAACCCACTGAGCGAGGCCAGGGATCAAACCTGTGTCCTCATGGATGCTAGTCAGATCTGTTTCCCCTGAGCCATGATAGGAACTCCCCTCATTCTTTTTTAAAAAGGAACCAGGAGTTAGACAACTAGATCTTGAAACTGTGCTCTGGCTTTGTGATCTCAAGAAAACCTCCCATGAAAAAGTTATGGATTATTAATTAACTAGATGAGGAGAATTATTTCATAATGTATCTTATTAAATCATCACAATATGCACTTTAACAGTTGTGTTTGTGCATTATACTACAGTAAAGCTAAAAAAAAGGAAGAAAAGAAAATCATGCCTAAAAGAGTAAAATGAACCTTTCTTTTTCCAGAAAACCAGTTTAATGGAAATTCCCGTTCTGGGAAATAAAAGAGAATTTGCACTGTTTGCCAGGAACTTTCCTGATTGCGCAGGCTGAAGAGATCCTGCTTAGCGTTGTTAAAAAAAGGGAACAGGACCATGAACCAGCCCCAGCCCCCACCAGCCCTGCCCTCCTTCTTCTCAGCCCTTCAGCTCACATCTGAAAACCCAGAAGCACCTTGGTCCTGAACCATTCCCCAGAGATAAATTCTGATTGTCTCAGTACAAAAACTTTAGCAGAAACACATTTTGTAATAAATTAGGAGTTAATGCTTGAATTGGTGTGACAAGAATGGCCCTTAGTCAGGGTTAAGCAATTGACTTTACTCACTCTTACCTCTGCTTTTATCTTCTGCCCCTCATCACGGCCCAGACATTTCTCTCTTTTTTTTTTTTTTTTTTTATCTTTCTGGCTTATCTAGAGCCGCACCCAAGGCATATGGAGGTTCCCAGGCTAGGGGTCTAACAGGAGCTGTAGCCGCCAGCCTTCGCCACAGCCACAGCAACGCGGGATCCGAGCCGCGTCTGCAACCTACACCACAGCTCACGGCAACGCCGCATCCTTAACCCACTGAGCAAGGCCAGGGATTGAACCAGCAAGCTCATTGGTCCTAGTCGGATTCGTTAACCACTGAGCCACGAAGGGAACTCCGGGGCCCAGACATCTTATCGTGTAATTGTGTGACCGCTCTTACTTCTGCCTTGATTGTTCCAGCTTCTACATCGTTGATGATATTTACCTGGGGAAACTCATGGGTGTAAATGGATCAGGGATGGCCAGTAAATTCCGCTTTTCCAGAATAACAGCTTAAGTAGAATGTTTATTTTTAAACGTGTGTGTAGCTGACCAGCCAAGAGAGAAGTTCCAGGCTGGTACTTTCCATACTTTTTAGGCCAAGTTGACTCCTCTTAAGGGAGCCTGTGTGGAAGAAAAAGCTTTTGAATCTGTGTGAAAACCTGAAGTAACTACAGTTAGGAAATAGAAGAATGGATCCAGAAACTCTTTTGGCTTTATTTGGCATCCTGAAACCAATCTAGTAAATATGAGATTAAAAGGGAAGGGCTGGGAGTTCCCATTGTGGCTCAGCGGTTAACAAATCCGACTAGGAACCATAAGGTTGGGGGTTCGATCCCTGGCATCTCTAAGTGGATTAAGGATCCAGCGTTGCCGTGAGCTGTGGTGTAGGTTGCAGACTCGGCTCGGATCCCACGTTGCTGTGTCTGTGGTGTAGGCCGGTGACTGTAGCTCCGATTAGACCCCTAGCCTGGGAACCTCCATATGCCGCGGGTGCAGCCCTAAAAAAGGCAAAAAGACCAAAAAAAAAAAATGGGAAGGGCCACTCTGAATCACCATGAAGCAATTACTGTGAGCAAAGGCACTTTCACCGACATTTAGCTCCCTAACATAATATTGCAGGGCTGATACCGTTACTGCTACTGGACTAATAAAAAAACAAAAACTCAGAAAGGCAAAGTAATCCTTCAGAAGTCTCTCAGCTAGTAAGTCACAGAGACACGAGTTTTCCCCATGGCCACGTGCTTGTCTTCTTTCCGGTACATGCACATACTGGGCTGTGTCGATGATTAAACAGTGCTTTGTTAAGATGCAGGCTGTGCTGTCAAGGAGAACAGGGTGGAATATCTGTCGGGTGTAGTGGAGGAAACGGTAAGTCTGATGGTACTGGGGGCGG
Organism: Catagonus wagneri; assembly: GCA_004024745.2. Lineage (NCBI taxonomy): Eukaryota > Metazoa > Chordata > Mammalia > Artiodactyla > Tayassuidae > Catagonus > Catagonus wagneri. Next base: position 11,084,045 of record PVHT021183646.1, read on the forward strand.
GAGGAGGCCTCTATAAAGACAGGCATGGGACATAGATTTGGAAACCTGTGCACAGCGGGGATAGGTCAGATGGGGCCTGTGGTAGGCAGTGGAGGAGGAAAACCTGGGACATGCCCGGGGTGGAGCTGTAAGTCCATTTTCGCATCCCCTGTATGTAGGGAAGCTGTTAGAGATCAATTGGAAAGATACTGGAGTCATACTCTGGACATTTTGAGTATCATGCAGAGGATTTTATTTCATTCTGTAGACAGTGGGAGTCCATTGAAGGGGGTCTGGTGTGTGTGTGTGTGTGTGTGTGTGTGTGTGTGCACGCGCGTGCATGCACACTCACAGGATTTTGGTTGTTTATTTGTTTCAGCTTTTCTTATTAAAGTGTAGTTGATTTACAATGTTGTGCCAAATTCTGCTATGCAAAGTGTTTCAGTTTTTTTTTATTAAAGTGTAGTTGATTTACAATGTGCCAAATTCTGGTAAGCAAAGTGACTCCATTTTATATATATATACGTATATATAGACATTCCCTTTTCTTATTTTGTCTTTCGTCAGGGTCTATCCGAAGAGATTGAATATAGTTCCCTGTGCTATATAGTAGGACCTTGTTGTTTATCTCTTCTAAATGTAATAGTTTGCATCTACCAACCCAAACTCTCAGTCCATCCCACTCCCTCCCTACTTCCCCCGCATCCACAAGTCTGCCCTCCCTGTGCATGACCTGTTTCTGTTTTGTAGATAGGATCATTTGTGCTATATCTGAGATTCTACATATAGGCGATACCATATGGTATTTGCCTTCCTCTTTCTTACTTGTTTCACTTAGTATCATAATCTCTAGTTGCAGTGTTTCGTTTTGTTTTAATCAAGGGAAGATTTGATGAAACTGAGCTTTCGGAATATTAACATGGTCATGGGGGGATGGAGGTGAATTAGCACGGGGAGTCTCCAGAGGCAGGGACGAGCCATCACCTAGGACAGCGTGGTGAGGAGGACTAGAACTTTCAGAGTGGCAGCAGATATAGAAAACACCTATGCGTCTAGGGAGAGAAAAAACCAGTAAGATGCGACTACTGCTTTGCCTGTGGGTTTGCACACACTTTACCCATTATCAGGTTAGAACATGCATGATGGGAGTTCCTGCTGTGGCACAGCAGTTTAAAGATCTGGCTTGTCTCTGTGGTGGTGGTGCAGGTTCAATCCCTAGCCCACCCAGCACAATGGGTTTAAGGATCTGGCATTGCTCCAGCTGTGGCATAGGTTGCAGCTGCTGCTCGGATTCTATCCGTGGCCTGGGAACGTCCATATGCTGTGGGAGCAGCCAAAAAAAAAAAAAAAAAAGATATATGATTGTCAGGACTTACCTTACATTCCTAGTGCCAGGGACTTTATTCCTTTAAACTTCAATTTTATTGAAATTTTTGCTCAAAGAAGCAATGCCTTTTTGAGAGCTGTCTCAGTTTAACGAAGTCCTTTTTTTTTTGCGCTCTTTTAGGGCCACACCCACGGCTTATGGAAGTTCCCAGGCTAGGGGTCTGATCTGACATACAACTGTCTACAGTACAGCCACAGCAATGAAGGATCTGAACTGCGTGTGCAACCTACACCATAACTCACGCCAGATTCCCTGACCCACTGAACGAGGCCAGGGATTGAACTCACATTCGTGGATATCATGGATTCATTTCCGCTGTGCCACAATGGGAACTCCTATTCAAGCCTTAATAACTTAATTTTGTGGAGTGGAGTGATTTTAAATTAGTAATTCCCCAATTTGACCATAAGGATCATCAGATTATCAGCCTCTCACCCCTAAAGGCTGATTCAGTGGTTGAACGATCAAGTTTGGGAAATAGTGCCTTAACGTGCTTTTTCATTTAGGTTTTCATTTGAAATGAGGTTCATTCATATTCCAATGATTTACCAATTCCCCTCATTTTTTGTTGTCTTTCAATTTCTAGATGCTTTCATCTAGCCAAAGGTTCCTGGTTGATTTGTACTTATTAAAAATCACACTTTGGGAGTTCCCATCGTGGCTCAGCGGTTAACGAATCCGACTAGGAACCATGAGGTTGCGGGTTCGATCCCTGACCTTGCTCAGTGGGTTAAGGATCCGGTGTTGACGTGAGCTGTGGCGTAGGCTGCAGACGCGGCTCGGATCCCGCGTGGCTGTGGCTGTGGCGAAGGCCGGCGGCTACAGCTCCTGTTAGACCCCTAGCCTGGGAACCTCCACATGCCGCGGGTGCGGCCCCCAAAAAACGACAAAAGGCCAAAAAAAAAAAAATCACACTGTAAGCAACCTGGCCACCAGAGAACACAGCTGATGTGCCGGGTGAAAAAGAAAACGTGTTTCTTGAATCATACGCTAACTGCAATCAGCTGTAGGGCAAAGAGTGTAAGACAGCAGCAGCCCCAGTAATGACCCTTTGGGAAATTCGAACAGAGATCAGATGTTGGAAAGTAGTTAAGCCTTTTGTGCTGAAGAACATGTTGTTAAAACTACGAGTGTTCATTCCCGGGGAAAGTGAAAAGCTAATTTCAGTGCTGACGCTTTTATTGTCAGGAGTGTTACACCATTAAGATGACACCTCAGCAGCCAACAAAACATTGAAAGTTCTGTATGACTTTTAATATTACTAGACTTTAGTGAACCAGAGCAGGGTTAAGTTGTCTCTTAAACAAACTGAATAATTTTCATGTTATCAGGCCATTTGAGCCAGAATAGGTGCCCAATAGACGTCCACAGGGAAACACAGAGGCCAAGTTACCACAAGCCTTAGGATCAGATATGCCCTTCTCCTCAGTAAAAGATTCAAATTTATTTATTTTTTTTTCTTAATGGATTTTATTTCAGTTATAGGTGTACATAAATCATCACCAGTCAATTTTATAGATTTTGTATCCCAAACCCCCAGTGCATCTCCCCACCCCCCAGATTGTCTTATTTGAAAAACCAAGGTTTTCCAAAGTCTGTGAGTCATTGTCTGTTCTGCAAGTAAGTTCATTGTGTCTTTGTAGTTTCCACATGTAACCGGTAGCATTGGGTGTTGCTGTCTAATTGTCTGACTGGTTTCACTTCGCATGATAATTTCTAGGTCCATCCATGTTGCTATAAATGTTGGTAATTCGTTCCTTTTAGTGGCTGAGTAACATTCCATTGTGTGTATGTACTATATCTTCCCTATCCACTCCTCTGTCGATGGGAATTTAGGTTGTTTCCATGACCTGGCTATTGCATAGAGTGCTGCAATGCACACTGGAGTACACATGTCTTTTTGAGTCATGGTTTCTGCTGGATAGATGCCCAGGAGTGGGATTGCTGGATCAAATGGTAATTCTATTTTGAGTTTTCTGAGGACGCTCCATACTGTTTTCCACAGTGGCTGCACCAATTTGCATTCCCACCAACAGTGTAATGGGGTTCCTTTTTCTCCACACCCTCTCCAGCACTTATCGTTTGTAGACTTTTTGATGATGGCCATTGTGGCTGGTGTAAGGTGGTACCTCATAGTGGTTTTGATTTGCATTTCTCTAATGAGGAGTGATGTTGAACATCTTTTCATGTGTTTATTTGCCATCTGCATGTCTTCTTTGGAGAACTGTCTGCCTAGATCCTCTGCCCATTTTTGGATGGGGTTGTTTGTTTCTTTGGTGTTGAGCTGT
>PVHT021183646.1:11090745-11102632 GCA_004024745.2 Catagonus wagneri
TCTGGGTTTGTCATAGATGGCCTTGATTATGTTGAGGTAGGTTCCCCCTATGCCCACTTTCTGAAGGGTTTTTATCAGAAATGGGTGTTGGATTTTGTCAAAGGCTTTTTCTGCATCTATGGAGAGGATCATATGGTTTTTATTCTTCAGTTTGTTAATGTGGTGTATCACACTGATTGATTTGTGGATATTGAAGAATGCTTGCATCCCTGGGATAAATCCCACTTGATCGTGGTGTACAATCCTTTTAATGTATTGTTGGATTCGGTTGGCTAGTATTTTGTTGAGAATTTTTGCATGTATGTTCATCAGTGAGACTGGCCTGTAATTTTCTTTTTTTGTGGTATCTTTGTCTGGTTTTGGTACCAGAGTGATGGTTGCCTCATAGAATGAGTTTGGGAGTGTCCCCTCTTCTGCAATTTTTTGGAAGAGTTTCAGAAGGATAGGCGTTAGCTCTTCTCTAAATGTTTGATAGAATGCACCTGTGAAAACATCTGGTCCTGGACTTTTGTTTGTAAAGATTCAAATTTATTTTGAAGCCCAGTTAAATTTACTCTGAAGCCATCTCTGCCAAATTGAAGTTGGTTAACATTTAACCTTTAAGCTTCCCAGCACTTTTTGCCACTGCTTGGGGATACTTTAATTTCCGATTTTCCTTCATTCTCTGCAGAGACATCCCCTTTCTTATATTTACAGTCTCCTTACAAGCCCACCTCCAGCTGAGTTCACCCATTCTCTCTTATCATTGTCCACCTCAGCTTCCTAAACCTTCTATAGAACGTAAACTGGGAGTTCCTGTTGTGGCTCATTGGTAACAAACCTGACTAGTATCCATGAAGATGTGGGTTCAATCCCTGGCCCCATTCAGTGGGTTAAGGATCCAGCGTTGCTGTGAGCTGCGGTGTATGTAACTGACAAGGTTGGGTCCCATGTGGTTGTGGCTGTTGGGTCCCATGTGGCACAGGCTGGCAGCTGCAGCTCCCATTCAACCCCTAGCCTGGGAACTTCCATATGCATGGGTGTGGCCCTTAAAATTGAAAAAAAAAGTTTAAAAAAAAAAAAGAACATAAACTGGCTCATTAAGATCATCTTTCAGGAGAACACGCATTTACCGAATAAGCTAACTCGTTCCAGAAAGGTCATCGGACACAGAGATTAAAAAACAAAACAAAGCAAAAAAAATAACCCCTGCTCTTCTTGACTCATGGTAAAGTGAGGAAACAGATACCTGAGCGAGCGCATCTGGCATGATTATTGCAATAATCAAGGGCAGAACATAATCCGGCTGAGAGAAGAGGCCAAATGTAACCATGAGGCAGCGGGTCCCATCTTGACTCCCCAGAAAGCTTTTCCTGACAGACTATTCGGCTTGCGTTGCTTATATCGTGAAGAAATATTCCGCTTGCTATTTCACGCAGTAAATATATAAATTATGAAATGATTAGTGATATTAGGTTGATTACATTTCAAAGCAAGAAAAAGAAAAACCAGTAATAATTAGAAGAAATTGTGCACGTGTGTGTGTGTGTGTGTAGACTTCGGAAATCTTCACTAACTTTTTGCTTCTTTTGAAGTTATTTCAGTAGAGGTTTAGAATTTGGAACCCACAGGTTCAGATATCCTCCTGAGCCGTGCGCTGAAGGGCACTTGCTTAATTTCAGAAATGTACTTTGGTTGATGAGGTGCCTTTTTTCCATGCTAACTTATTTCCTGTTGGAAAAAACACACAACAGCAGCCAATCAAACTTGGGTAAAGAAGGGCATGAGCTGATTTTAGGTCCTGCAGAGAGCCTCCCTCAGGCAATGGATGTACATATCTGTTACACTAATCTCATCTTGGAACCTGGGCAGTGGCTAGATGAGATATGGGCTGTTTGGCTGCCTTAGAAAAGAAAGCTTAAAACCAGCTATTACCTTTATATGCTCCTTGGTCGCTTCACTAAAAATAAGAATGTTTTAGATTTGTTGGCTCGTTCTGTTTGATCAAATAGCTTTCAAGGCAGTTGTGAATATTCCTGTTTGTCCTGATGGTAACCTAAAAATTTAGAACAGACGTAATTATTGCCATGTTTCACAAGTGAAAAAGGAGGAAACAAGATAATTTGATAGAATACAGGTGGAACTACAAATATTGGAGACACACCATCTACAGAACACTACAGCTTCTTCTGCTTTATGTTCTTAGAAACCTAATGAAACTAATATTTTCTAAGACAAGCTAACTCACCAAATTCTGTATAGCCTTATTGAAATTAGGCTGTATTTCTTCTTTTTGTAACCCATATGCTTTTGCAAGTGGAAAAAAAATGTTCTTAGGTCAATTAATTCACTGGTGACCCACAAACAAGATTAGGTAAGGATGACCTTACTATAAAGAGGAAGAGGTGCCTGCATGATCCCTTTTTCTCTCCCAGCCCTCAGGTGACCATATAATTGAAATATCTTCTGTTTTTCTAAGTATTTGGAGTTGTTTTTTAATTCCGTGGACTTCAAGACACTTAGCACTAGTGGCAGCAGATCTAGGAAAACCAAACCATCACAGGCAGTGTCATGTTCTTCTCCAATATCAAATGAGAGTTACTGAACTTGAGAATTATGTTTGTGAATAAGTCTTGGCATTCAGCACATCTTAGATTCTCAGCAGCTTGTCAGGGGAGCAAAAAGATAATGGCTAAGGTTTTTCTGCAGTCAAAATACTATGACTGTGCTTGGTCCAATAAAGCAGGAATAAATGTATAAACATATAGATTATAAAAATCACACTGATGGAATTCCCATCTTGGCTCAGCAGTAACAAACCTGACTAATAACGATGAGGATGCAGGTTTGATCCCTGGCCTTGCTCAGTGGGTTAAATGATCCAGCGTTGCCTTGAGCTATGGTGCAGATCGCAGATGCAGCTTGGATCTAGCGTTGCTGTGGCTGTGGTGGAGGCTGGCAGCTCCAATCGGATTCCTAGCCTGGGAAATTCCATGTTATGGGTACAGCCCTAAAAAAGACAAAACAAAACAAAACAAAACACACTGACATATTCAGGTGGCCTAATTTTCCAAAAACATATTATATATCAAAAATTTAACCAAATAGATCTACCAGCTAAGAAAGACATGATTTCATTGACAACAATCTGACTACTCTCAGAGAAGAGTAGATAGACTTTGGGATTATTGTAATAGTGCTGCCATCTCTTTAAAAAAGATGAAGCTGTTCCCATGGTAACTAGTATTTGTGATACAGGACTTCTTATAAGTAGAGGTATCCAATAGTCACTGTTATCAAAACCGCTTCAGAGTACTGTAACCACTCCACTTGACAGACTATTAATAGTTCTTAAGAGCATTTCAGACTCATTGCAAATCTCTGGAAATGATTACTAAGTTATTATTAGCATGGATTCTAAACAGATTTTCAAAAATACAGTTCAGGGATTGGCTAAAACAGATTGTAAGTCTGCTAAATGTAGTTGCTTCTCATTGTGAATAGAATTTTAAAAATTCTCAGCTGAGAGTGTCAAGACCGGTGCCCTAGGTTTTACCTGGACCACACTGACACATCTCGAATGACAGCCTCTCAAGTCCATGACCACAGCAGCTGGCTGGCCCGCTACGGGGCACATGACCGGCACTCAGAACACATTCAGTGAATGTACCTCTGAACCTGTAGGAGAGGGAATAATTGAAGATAAGAGATTGAGTCTCTGTAATCAAGTAGCAGATCGCATAGCTGTTAGGTTAATCTGTCAAGACGGGAGGCTGTGGGTTTGATTTAGAAGGCTGGGCTGAGCAGAGGAGGGCAGGGGGTCACCCGTCAGGTGTCGTTTGGACAGGTGTACTCCAGCCTTGGTGTCCTCGGAGAGTTCCAGATTCCTAAACTCAAGCTAGAAAGTGGAAGTTTTGTTTGATGGTCAGTGTCTCTCAGTTTCTTTTTGGTCTATTGTCTAACATGTTACTTTTTTTGTTTTAATTTCATGGCCACACCCGTGGCATATGGAAGTTCCCAGGCCAGGGACTGAATCTGAGCAGCCGCTGCAGCCACACCAGATCCTTCACCCCACTGCACTGGGTGGGCGATTAAAGCTGCACCTCTGCAGTGACCCAGTCTGCTGCAGTCAGGTTCTTAACCCGCTGTGCCACGGTGGGAACTCCTAGAATGCTTTTTTTTACTCTGACTCCCTTCAGGTGGCTAGATGATGCTATTATTGATGAGATCACACCCAAGCTGATCGGGGATCGGCCCAACACGTACACCTACACCAAAGCCTTGGGGGAGATGGTGGTGCAGCAGGAGAGTGGCAACCTCAACATCGCCATCATACGGCCCTCCATCGTGGGAGCAACCTGGCAGGAGCCTTTCCCGGTAAGCCTGCTTGTCTGGATTCCATGCTTTGCTCCAAACCAGCATCCTTCCAGCCCCATTACTTCCTGATGTCCTCCCCGACCCCTTTTCAGAATGTACAGCTGAGGACATCAAATCAAACATGAACCCACTGTATAAGGACCAAAGTCCACATTTGTTTGAGGATTTATTCAGCCTGGGGCTCCTCTGGGAATTCCACTGACTGTCCTCGAGTTGGGTGGAAACCTTAAATTAGCTTCGTATTAACTCTAGTTTCAAAATTCTCATGGGAAATAGTTTTAGTTCTTGGCTTCCCCACTGTAGTTTAAATATACCGGAGCGTTCCTGGTGGCCAAACTGGTAGTGTTTACCACTGCCAGAGTAAATAGGAATCCCGAAACTCACAGAGAGTCCTCAGTTGAGGAATATATATATATATATATATTTTTAATCCCTGTACACTGCTGTATCGTTTTGAAAGTACCTTTGAATTTTACTGTCTTCTTCAAAGCAATTCGGTGAAGCTTTCGGGGCAGATAGATCTGCGCTCCATTACTGACTGACATGGAGCCTTTTGAGTTGTCGCGTCTGTAAAACTGGGCTAATCCCATCCACTCTCTAATCCCATGTAAGGGTTGATCAAATGAGAAGATGTATGAAGAGTGCTTAGTGCAGTGCCTGGTCCCTGGTAAAAGGCTCAGCAGATATTAATCCCTTCAACTTCTCTCTTCTCTGTCCCATTTTACACATACCATTTGACTTCCACAGATAAAGAGGCATAATAAGGCAGTTGACTTGCTTAGGGCTTAGGGGACAAATTCAAAAGACATTTTTCTCCAACTGCTTCTAAATATAATCTTTCCTCTAACATCTGTAGGCAAGTTAATATAGATAGATAGATAGATAGATAGATAGATAGATAGACAGATAGATAGACAGGAAATAGATGGAAAGCTATGGCTATTATGATTTTCAAGAAATAGACATTTCCTACAAACCGTGTTTGCAGTGTTCCCCTGGGGAGTCAAAATTAAGCCCAGGTGAGGAAAATGAATTTGTTAGCAAATTACAATATTGAGACAAAATCCAATTTAGCTCCTAAGATGTCATCACTTGAGACTATCCATGATTCCTTCTATATAAAAAAAAAATACTGGCAGAATTTTAATGCTTGCACAAACCAAGTACAGAAAATATCCAGTGCTTTGTCGTCAATCTCTGTTTGTGATCTTATAACTACTGGATTAGACAGTTCTATCAGCTGGGGTCTCAGCGCTCTTGTTTGAAGTTTAAGATTAGACTGCAGATGTTCCAAAGGTCTTATGATTTTTCCGACACGCGGAACCAACAGAGATTTTTTCTTATTTTTTTTTTTTTTTAGGGTTGGGTTGATAACCTAAATGGACCTAGTGGGCTCATTATTGCGGTATGTATAATGGTGTAGAAATAATTCCTTGAGATTGGTGGAGGGATAGTAGCAAAATGCTAGTGTTGGCTTAGCTTCATTGATGCAAAACCATAACCTACAGTTGATGGAACTTATTTCAGTTTTGCTGACTGGAAAATAGAGGCAGGATGAAATTAATTACCTGTGGACATTATTATCGGGAAAACAGAAGTACTGTGATATCGAACACTACTTAAGAGTTTTATTTTTGGAAAGTCTTTTGAGCCTCCAGTACCATGACTATTTCCCCTTAGCTAACACCAGATGGGGCTGTTTCCTCCTTTTTGCTCTAACCATGGCTTGAATTAGTGCAGTGAATTCGGGATGCAATAAAACTCATATCCACAAAATTATTAAATTTATGGGCATGTGGACAGAAATTACATAAATACACCAATAACTATTTCTTAAGGAAACTACCAATTGGAGCAAATTTTTCAGATATAAAAAGTGATGACTCTAGGAAACACTTTCCAGCATTAGTCCTCTCTGTCAGCAGCCCTTTGTGGGTATCTCCCTGCAGTGGAGACTGATCCAGTGAGCCTGGTGCTTCCCATTTCACACTGAATCATTTTAGGGCCAGAGCCACACCTCTGCGCTCTTTAGGACAATGAACAGAAATTCAGTTCTTTAAATCTTATTAGGGATCTCATGTTTCAGACTGTGCCTCTGTTCTTCTCAGAACTAGATCCCATGTGAACTAAAATACAAATATTTGACAGTGTATTATGACTCCTTGTCCAAGACAGTAACAATGAACTTCTAATTCTTTCATTTCCAGCAGCTCCTCTCTTTCTGTTCCCTACCTGCCTTCAACTCTTAAGGCTTAGTTAGGTGAACATTTGGTAACTTGGAACATAATTGTTTGAACGTGATTTCAGAGTGAGCTTTATTACATTGTTTACAAAGCTTCACATTTATTCAAATTTTCTAAAATTTTCCAAACTGGTTTATGTTAAGGAAAGGTAATCAGTTACAAGAAAACAGAAATTAGGACCATAAGAAAGTACTAGCCACTGCAAACTGATGTTTGAAAACATGCAGGGTAGAAATAATTACTTGTTAAAATCAGTAACATGACTTTTTATTGACTGACTTATTTACTTACTGAGATGACTTATTAACATGAATAATTCCCAATTCTTAAATCTATATGATATCAGTGATCTGTGAGGTAAACAAAGGTACTGAACAAAAAACAAATCATGGTGTTTTCCCCCAAGCAATAAGTTTCTGTTAAGTGGTAGACTTTTATTAATTTAAAAAAAAGTTTCTTAAACTCTTAGTGTCTGTTATTGTTTGTAAATTAGTAAGCACCAGCAGAGAAAAGCATTAAGAAATGGAAAACTAAATTAATGGGAATTTCAAAACCTTAACTCTTAAATGCCTTGTGAATTAATTCTTAAGATGTAAAAACCTACTCTTAGGGTTTATTAATTAACTGAATACATTAAGCCTGTCATGAATTAAAGGAATTTTACTCCCCAGAGGAACCGTTCACTAGTGATTCACAGAAATGTTGGACCTTGAGATGAACTTGAATATGGAGGTCAGTTGGGCTAAAAGCAGTGAGCCTAGCACACTGCACGGGAATCTAGCAAACAATGGATCAATTTTAGCTATTATTACTACCAGTATAAGTATTATCTGATGTTTACTGTAGCCCTGGCTGCTACTCAAGACCTGGTTGATATTTTATGTCTTTTTCCCTGTGCAGACTGGAAAGGGGTTTCTTCGGTGCATAAGAGCCACTCCGATGGCTGTGGCAGATTTAATTCCAGCAGACACAGTTGTCAACCTCACCTTGGCTGTGGGATGGTACACGGCAGTTCACAGGTGCGAACACTTAGCCTGGCTTTCAAAGATTTGATGAGGCAAGCGGTGACTATGTTAGGTACCCTCTCAGCGTATATGCATTTTATTGTAGAAGACCCCAAAGGTGAGCGGGTGTCCATTTCAATATTTCCCAGAGTTCCAATTATGGCATCATGTATGCGTGCAGTTTTTTATAAATACCAATTACTGTTTGGTTGATCATCGGGTAATGAATTCTTTAAATCATTTAACCGTAAAATTCTGGATAACCAAAAAAGCATTTTTTTCTATTCAATAATCTAAAACACAACTTCCTTTTTTTTAAGGCGAAGAAGATAAAAGTGGATGAAACGAGATTTTTTTTTTTTTGACTCCTCAGTTCCCAATAAATTCTCAAAGTTCAGATCACATTAGGGGGAAGAGTATTTCCCGGTACAAAGAAAAAATAATAAAGTGTATATTTGGCTTTGTTAGTAATAGGTAAACGGAATTAATTTTTTCTTAGTCGAAGACAGACACTTAGATGTTTTCCAACCCAGCAGGATGTACTTGGATTTAGAAGAAAACACGGCCTGTATTTTTACCCAGTGAGGATGTCAAGAAGTTAGAAATATGATCTGGTTTCTCATTGCCACAGTTCTTCCATTTGCTCCGTAAATGTATCAACCTATATGAGATCTCTTTCTCATACACTGCGCACTTGCACTTTTCCTAGTCCTCTCCCATTTTGTTCATTAACTCAAAGAAGGAACAAAGTGTTGCCTAGGTTGTTTAAGTCATGAGAATTATTGAAAAAAAAAACCCTTTTTTTATTGTTTATTTATTTGTTTTTGGCCATGCCTGCAGCATGTGGAAGTTCCCGGGCCAGGGATCAAACCTATCCCTCAGCAGTAATCCAAGCCACTGCAGCGACAACACCAAGTCCTTCACCATTAGGCCACCAGAGAGCTCTGAGAAAACCTTGCTTGAATGTTGTTTTCCCTTATCTTTCTTTCAATAGTTCTCCATCTTGCATTTATCAAACTTTTATTTTCCAGACCTAAGTCAGTATTGATCTACCATTGTACATCTGGCAACTTCAATCCCTGTAACTGGGGCAAAATGGGTAAGTGCCTACAGCGATGCAGCTACGTAACGACTAGAGACCGCCCATTCACAGTTAGTGTCTGCCACAGGGGAAAAAAGAGACAAACTGTGTCATGGAGCTTAGAGTCCAATGGAGGAGAAGACAAAACATGGTAAAGAGATATAAGTAATTGCACATTGTAAACGTGGAAGAGTTAACTAGAATGTCGTGGTACACTAAAGAAAGGGGCCCGGGAGAGAGTTGCATGATTATAAGAAAGAAGCGGTCCATTAGCTATTCAGATTACAAAAGTAGATAAAACCAAGTAAAAGTCAGCAATTATAAGCAATGTCAGTGATAAAATACTCCTCCTTCTAGCAGCCACTCTCCCTGCACAGCTCTTGCCTCCCGGCCACACCACTGAGAGTGTGACTTGATCAGTGGCCAAGGAGACTGAGAAGGGTCCGATAATATTAACTCATGTTAGCAAATCAGTGATATTCTTTATTAATGTATGCGGTTAGCCATTAAGTGTAACTTTGAAAGTATCTTGTTGAAGTAATTAATTTTGCATAGATTAGAGAATTGGCTAATCAATCATACACTCTCCTTTGTCAATTTCAAAGTTGATTTTCTCAAATGTGCTGAATTGGTTAGAATCTGATTTCCAATTCAGAGCACTCTGCTGCACTATTCTATTGGCAGCTATTACTTCAGGAAAAATGCAATGAAATTACGTACTCTCATCAGAGTTCTTTAGATCATATATCAAGTTATTTAGATCACACAGATAAATAATTCTGATACCATTTGAAAATACCAATAAATCTCTGTCTCAGTAACAGAATTAAGATATCACTCATAAAAGGAGGCCTTTAATAGAAGCAAACAAGCTTCTTCACATAAAAACTCACAGAAAAAGATGCTGCATGTAAATTCCATTCCTGAGATTTAAAATAGTCTTTTTCCATGCTGAAAATTCTTACTGTCTGTTGTATGGAATTGTGAACATGTACTAGTTGAACATGATCTTAAAAATAACCTAGTGTGGTCACTTTGCTTTACACACAAGGCCCAGAGAGAGTAAATGATTTATTCATATGGGGAGCTGGGGCCTGACAGAGGAGGTCTCAGGTCTCCTGAATGTGCAGTGACCACCCCACTTAGGGATTCCTAAAAGTGAATATGAACACTTCTGGGAGGAAAAGACCCAGAAATCAGATGTTTCTTGAAAATCTTTTCTGTATAGGGTATATATTTTTCATACAGATTTTTAGGTAGTTTCTTTCACAGAGGACAGTAATCCTAGTACTGTAATAACTGATAGCTTTGTTGTAACTGAGTAATGAGCTTAGGTATATCCTTTGAAAATTCTACATAAATAAAATCAAAATTGAATCCAAATGAATACCTCTTGAAAAGAAGGACTGAATGTACAAATGTAAACCTAAAGCTCTAAATTAGGCTTTATACAAGTAATAACATTAAGGATATTATTATAAAAACACTCTGGAGTCAAGGAGTAGAAATACCAAAGAAGTGAAAGTCTGTGGTATTTAAAGTGAACCAACATGAAGGAATCCTGCTTTTATATTCTTGCTTTTACTTAAACCTTTATAAAAATTTAAGTGAAATGTTAAGAAACTTTCCTGATTAGACTGCGAGTAATGATGCAACCAAGGAGATACCCGCCGAGGCTTTGTCTTGGCTTTTCAAAATAGGCTAAATAACCTTGAAATTGAATGATGGATTTAAGGTTTTCTGAGTGACACCTTGCTGTACTGACTAAAACTATCTTCCAAAGAAGTCATTTCATAGTAAAGGTTTCAAAAGAAGGACACAACTCTTAACCTATTCACATGGTTTAATTTTACAGGTGACCATGTGCCTGGAATAAAAATATTAATACTGTTCTCAGAAATTGATTCTTGACTCTACACAACAGATCCTTATTACTTATTATTGTGACCTGTTGCAAATGCTACCCGCCAGAGTGGGTTTATACACTCCTTGACTTAGTGCTCTCCTCTGTTCTCCCCACCCCCAGGATTCCAAGTCTTGGCAACCTTTGAAAAAATCCCATTTGAGAGAGCTTTTAGGAGGCCGTATGCCGACTTCACAAGCAACAGCATCACAACCCAGTACTGGAATGCGGTCAGCCACCGGGCCCCTGCCCTCATCTATGACTTCTATCTACGGCTCACAGGGAGGAAACCCAGGTGAGAAGCTGGGACAATAGTTTGGAGAGCTTCTCTGCACGGAAAGTTGGGGCCCAGGCCTTAGCCTTCCTGTCAGCTGGGCATCAAAGGTGACAAGTGAAGCCTAATTTTTCAATTTTTTTTATTTAACTTTAGAATATACTTGACTGACAATGTTGTGTTAGTTTCAAGTGCAAAGGGAAGTTATTTAGTTATATAATATACACATATCCATTCTTTTTCAGATTCTTTTCCCACATGCATTATTGTAGTGTATTGAGCAGAGGTCCCTGTGCTATATAGTAGGTTAGCACTGTTGATATCCTATTTTGTAGTGTGGATGTTAATCCCAAATGCCACATTTACACATTTATCCCTGCCCCCCACCTTACCTCTTTGCTACCCATAAGTGTCTTTTTGAAATCTGTGAATCTATTTCTGTTTTGTAAATAGGTTCATTTGTATCTTTTTTTTTTAGATTCCACATATAAGTGATACCATATATTTTTGTCTTCCTCTGACTTCACTTAGTATGATAATCTCTAAGTCTATCTATGTTGCTAGAAATAGCATTATAACATTCTTTTTATGGCTGAGTAAAATTCCATTGTATATATGTGTACCATATCTTCTCTATCCATTCCCCTGTCAATGGACATTTAGGTTGCTTCCATATCTTGGCTACTGTAAATAATGCTGCAGTGAACATGGCCGGGGGTGGGAGTACATGTATGTCTTCAAATTTTGGTTTTCTCTGGATGTATGCCCAGGAGTGGGATTGCTGGGCCATACGGTAGTTCTATTTTTAGTCCTTTGAGGAACATCCATAATGTTCTCCAGAGTGGTTGTATCCAATTCCCACCAACAGTATAGGAGGGTTTGCTTTTCTCTTCACCCCCTCCAGCATTTATCTCCAGGCTTTTTGAGGGCCATCTTTACCAGTGTGAGGTGACTACTACCTCATTGTAGTTTTGATTTGCATTTCTCTAATAATTAGTGATGCTGAACATCTTTTCATATGCTTTT
>PVHT021183646.1:11103632-11117382 GCA_004024745.2 Catagonus wagneri
AAAAGATTTTTAAGTTTAATTAGGTCCCGTTTGTTTATTTTTGTTTTTATTTCCGTTGCTCAGGAGGTGGATCCAAAAAGATATTGGTGCAATTTATGTCAAAGAGTGTACTGCCTATGTTTTCCTCTAAGAGTTTTAGAGTATCCAGCCTTCTATTTAGGTCTTTAATCCATTTTGAGTTTATTTTTGTGTATGGTATAAGAGAGTGTTCTAATTTCACTCTTTTACATGTAGTGGTCCAGTTTTCCCAACACCACTTATTGAAGAGGCTGTCTTTTCTCCATTTTATATTCTTGCCTCCTTTGTCATATATTAATTGACTGTAGGTGCATGAGTTTATTTCTGGGCTTTTTATCCTGTTCCACTGATCTATATGTCTGTTTTTGTGCCAGTACCATATTTTTTTTTGATGACTCTAGCTTTGGAGTATAGTCTGAAGCCAGGAAGCTTAATTCCTCCAGTTCTACTTTTCTTTCTCAAGATTACTTTGATTATTCAGGGTCTTTTGTGTTTCCATACAAATTTAAAAATTTCTGTTCTACTTCATTGGTAATTTGATAAAGATTGCATTGAATCTATAGATCACTTTGGGTCTTCCAATCCAAGAACATGGTATATATTTCCATCTCTTTGTATCCTCTTTGGTTTCTTTCATCAGCCTCTTATAGTTTTCAGAGTACTGGTCTTTTGCCTCCTTAAGTAGTTTTGTTCCTAGATATTTTATTCTTTTTGATACAGTGATAAATGAAATTGTTTCCTTAATATCTAATTCTGACATTTTGTTGTTAGTATACGGGAATGCAAAAGATTTCTCTGTATTAATTCTGTAAACTGCAACTTAACCTAATTCATTGATGAGCTCTAGTAGTCTACTGGTAGCATCTTTAGGATGTTCTTTGTAGAATCATATTGTATCATATGCAAATAGCAACAGTTTTACTTCTTTTCCAATTTGGATTCCTCTTTTTAATTCGTCTCTGATTGCCGTGGCTAGGACTTCCAAAACTATGTTGACTAAAAGTGGTAAGAGTGGAGTTCCCATTATGGTTCAGTAGTTAATGAACCTGACTAGTATCCATGAGGACTCGGTTCAATTCCTGGCCTTGCTCAGTGGGTTAAGGATCTGATGTTGCCATGAGCTGTGGTGTAGATCACAGATGCGGCTCGGATCTTGTGTTTCTGTGGCTGTGTCATAGGCTGGAAGCTTCAGCTCCGATTGGACCCTTAGCCTGGGAACCTCCCTGTGCCACAGGTGCAGCCCTAGAAAAAAAAAAGGAAAAGGGAGGGGGTCAAAAAAAAGTGGTAAGAGTGGACATCCTTGTCTTATTCCTGATCTTAGCTGAAATTCTTTCAGCTTTTCACCATTGAGTATGATGTTAGCTGCGGATTTGTCACAGGTGACCTTCTGTGTCCACTTTCTGGAGGGTTTTTATCATAAATGGTTGTTGAATTTTATCAAAAGCTTTTCCTGCATTTATTGAGGGTGACTGTATGTTTTTTAATTCTTCAACTTGTTAATGTGATGTATCACATTGATTGATTTGCAGATATTGAAAATCCTTCTTGATGATGATGTATGATCCTTTTAATGTATTGTTGGATTTGATTTTCTAGTATTTTTCTTTTTTTTTTTTTTTTGCCTTTTGTCATTTTATGGCCGCACCCGCGGCATGTGGAGGTTCCCAGGCTAGGGGTCTAATCGGAGCTGTAGCCACTGGCCTGTGCCGCAGCCACAGCAATGCAGGATCCGAGCCACGTCTGCAACCTTCACCACAGCTCACGGCAACGCCGGATCATTAACCCACTGAGCAAGGGCAGGGATCGAACCCGCAACCTCATGGTTCCTAGTCGGATTTGTTAACCACTGCGCCACGACGGGAACTCCTGATTTTCTAGTATTTTTCTTAAAGACTTTTGTCTTATGTTTATCAGTGATACTGGCTTATTATTTTCTTTTTTTGTGATATATTTGTCTGGTTTTGGTATCAGGGTGATGGTGACCTCAGAGAATGAGTTTGGAAATGTTCTTTCCTCTGCAATTTTTTGGAAGAGTTTCAGAAGGATATCTATTAGCTCTTCTCTACATGTTTGATAGAATTTGCCTGTGAAGCTACCTGGTCCTGGACTTTCATTTGTTGGAAGTTGTTGAAAAACATCTTCAATGTCATTAATTGTGATAGGTCTATTCATATTTTCTATTTCTTTTTGGTTCAGTCTTGTAAGATTTTACCTTTTTAAGAATTTGCCCATTTCTTCTTGGTTATCTATTTTATTGGCATATAACTGTGGTAGTCTCTTGTGATCCTTTGTGTATCAGTGATATGGTTGTAACTTCTCCTTTTTCATTTCTAATTTAATTGATTTGGGCCCCCCCTTTTTTTTCCTTCATAAGTCTGAGCCCCACATCAGGCTCCCCAGTCTGGGGGTCTGGCAACAGGAGGAGAAGCCCCAAGAGCATTCGGCTTTGAAGGCCAACAGGGCTTGAGTGTAGGAGCAGCTCCACAGGACTAGAGGAAACAGAGACACCACTCTTGGAGGGTGCACACAAGGTTTCACATGCGCTAGCTTCCAGCAAAAGCTATGACTCCATAGGAGTCTGGGCCAGACCTACCTGTGGGTCTTGGGGGGTCTTCTGGGGAGGCAGGAACCCCAGGGAATATTCATTGTGTGAGCTCTCCCAGAGGTCGCCACCTTGGCATCAAACCTGGCCCCACCTAATAGCCTGCAGGCTTCACTGCTGGGCTACTTCAAGCCAGACAATCAGTAGGGTGGGAACACAGCCCCATTCATCAGCAGATAGGCTGCTTTAAGTTGCCCTGAGCCCACAGCCACCATGCCTCAAAAAAACACCCCTAGATACTGCTCCGCCCACCAGAGGGACAAGACATAGCTCCACCCAACAGTGGACAGGCACCAGTCCCTCACGTTGGGAAGACTGCACCAGTCCCTGGACCAACCTCACTCACCAGGGGCAGACACCTGAAGCACAAGGAACTACATTTCTGCAGCCTGTGGAACAAAGACCGCAAACACAGAAAGATAAAATAAGATGGCAGAGAAATATATCCCGGATGAAAGAACAAGAATAAAACCCCAGAAGAACAATTAATTGAAGTTTAGGTAAGCAATATACCTGAAAAAGAATTCAGAGTAGTGATAGTAAAGATGATCTTGGAAAAAAAAATGGAGGCACAGAAAGAACATATAAGAAATGTTTAACAGAGAGCTAGAAGATTTAATGAACAGACAAACAGAGATGAACAATGCAATAATTGAAATGAAAAATACAATAGAAGAAAGCAATAGCAGAATAAACGAGGGAGAAGAGTGAATAAGTGAGCTAGAAGACGAGTGGTGGGAAATAACTCCCCTGGGACAGAATATAGAAAAAATAATGAAAGGAAATGAGGACAGTCTAAGAGGACTCTGTGACAACATTAAATGTACCAGCATTCATTTTATAGGAGTCCAAGAAAGAGAAAGGGTCTGAGAAAATATTTGAAGATATTAATAGCCAAAAAATTTCACTAACATAGGAAAGGAAACAGTCACACAAATCCAGAAAGCATAAAAAGTCTCATACAGGATAAATCCAAGGAGGAACATGCCATAACACATATTATTCAAACTGACAAAAATTAAAGAAAGAGAAAGTATTAAAAGCAACAACGAGTTCTCTTGTGGTACAGTGGGTTAAGGATCCAGCATTGTCATAGCAGTGACTTGGGTTGCTGCTGTGGCATGGGTTCAGTCCCTGGCTTGGGAACTTTCACATGCCATGAGTGCAGCCAAAAAAAAAAAAAAGCAGGAAGGGAGAATCCCCAAAGAACACTGAAGAGAATCCCCGTAAAGTTGTCAGCTGGTTTTTTAGCAGAAACTCTGCTGACTAGAAGGGAGTGCTATGATATATTTAAAGTGATAAAAGGAAAAAACCTACAGCCAAGAATACTCTACCCAGCAAGGCTCTTGGTTAGATTTGAAGGACAAGTCAAAAGCTGTAGAGACAAAAAAAAAAGCAAAGAAAATTCAGCACCACTAAACCAGCTTTACAACAAATGCTAAAGGGACTTCTATAAGTGGAAAAGAAAAGGCCAAAAGTAGAAACAAAATTATGAATGGGAAAGCTCACCAGTAAAGGCAAACATACAGTAAAGTAGGAAATAATCCATGTACAGATATGGTATCAAAACCAGTAGTCATGAGAAGAGGAGAGTGCAAATACAGCATACTGGAAATGCATTTGAAATTAAGAGAGCAGCAACTTATAAAGACTGCTATATGAAAACCTCATAGTAACCATAAACCAAATATCTACAATAGATACACAAATAAGAAAAAGCAAACTAAATTCAACACTAAGAATAATCATCAAATCACCAGACAATAGAATAAAAGAGGACGAGAAGAAGACTTATAAAAATCCAAAATAATTAACAAAATGTCAACAAGAACATACATATTGATAATTACCTTAAGTGTAAATGTATTAAATGCTCCAACCAAAAGACATAGGCTGGCTGAATGGTTACAAAAACAAGACCTGTATGTATGCTGTCTACAAGGGTCCCAATTCAGATATAGGGACACGTACAGACTGAAAGTGAAGGGATGAAAAAGGTACTCCATGCAAATAGAAATCAAAAGAAAGGCGGAGTAGCAATACTCATCATCAGACAAAATAGACCTTAAAATAAAGATTATGAGACAAAGAAGGTTATTACATAATGATCAAAGGATCAATCCAAGAAGATATAACAACTGTAAATACATATGACCCAATATAGGATCACCTGAATATACAAGGCAACTGCTAATAACCTTAAAAGGAGAATTTGACAATAACACAATAACAGTGGGGGACTTTAACACGCCACTAGAAGCAGTGGACAGATGATCCAGACAGAAAATCAGCAAGGAAACACAGGCCCTAAATGAAGCATTAGACCAGATGGACTTAATAAATATTTATAGGACATTCCATCTGAAAGCAGCAGAATACACATTCTTCTGAAGTGTACACGGAACATTCTCCAGGATAGAACACATCTTGGATCACAAATCAAGCCTCAGTAAATTTAAGAAAATTGAAATCATATCAAGCCTATTTTCTGATGGCAACATTGTGAGATTGGTAATCAACTGTACAGACAAACTGTAAAAAACACAAACTCATGGAAGCTATAAAATGTTACTAAACAGCCAGTGGATCACTGAAGAGATCAAAGAGGAAATAAAAAAAATACCAAAAGACAAATGAACACATAGCGATGCAAACCTATGGCACACAGCAAAAGCAGTTCTAAGAGGGAAGCTTATAACAATACAGTCTTAACCTCAGGAAATAAGAAAAATCTCAAATAAAAAAACCTAACCTTACCTACAGCCACTAGAGAAAGAAAAACTAACAAATCCCAAAGGAAAGAATCATAAAGATCACAGCAGAAATAAATGAAAGAGACAAAGAAAATAATAGAAAAGATCAATGAAACTAAAAGCTAGTTCTTCGAGAAGATAAAATTGAATCATATATATATATATGTGTATTTATCTCCTAATTTTTATAACATATATAATATATTTTATTATATAATAAAATATAATATATATTATATATTATAAAAATTGGGGGACAAACACACAAAGCAGTATTAGTGAGAAGCCCCAAAGGACCCCTTCTTTAAAAATCCTTTGTCATAATGAAGATGTTAAATGTTAAGGAACTTGTTTGATGATGATAATCATCCACCTTTAGGTTAACTTTTTAAAGTAAAGCAACTGAGATTCTGTGTCTGGAGTTTTCTAATTATTAGATAACCTTAACATGTGCACCAATTGCAACAGTCTCACATACACATAGGATGATGCATGATGATCTTGTTTTCATTCTCTCAACAACTCAAGGAGGATATTCTCATCATTCCAATTTTACAAGTGAACTAAAAGCTAAGAGAAGAGGAGTTTGTGTTGTGGCTCAGAGGAAGTGAACACGACTAGTATCCATGAGGATGTGGGTTCGATCCCTGGCCTCATTCAGTGGGTTAAGGATCTGGCATTGCCACAAGCTGTGGTATAGGTCGCAGATGTGACTCGGATCTGGCATTGCTATGGCTGTGGTGTAAACCAGCAGCTCCAGCTCCAGTGGACCCCTAGCCTGGGAATTTCCATATGTCATGGATATAGCCCTAAAAAGAAAAAAGAACACAAAACAAAACAAAAGCCTAGGGGAAGAACTTTTAGCAGCCTTAAAGGAAGTGACAGAGAAAAGTTTTAAAGAAACCTGAGCCAGATTACTACCACCTGGAAATGAGTGGCAGGCAAGTAGAGGGAACGGGTAGAGTGGAAGTGTGCTGATGCTGAGACAGCTCTGTGACCATCCAGCTGTGCGACCTAGGACATGTCCTCTTCTACCCCTGTCTCACTTGAATATTATGTGTCTGAGGAGTGATCAGTGTCATAATTACCAAAGGCAATTCCTGCCATCAAGAATCAGAAGGATGAACACTGTTGCCTTTCATGGTGGCCCTTTTTAAGGAAGAAGTCTCTTCTCAGCATGTTTATTTTCATCCTTATTAGCAGAGCAAATAAGTGAAACTTAGGCAATGTCGAATTTATCCAAAGTTTCAGAGACCTTACTTTGAGTTCATAACTTGTTAACTGCCAGTTTCTTCTTGAGCAAGGTGAAAAGGGGGATACTGTGGCTGTGGGAAAATATTTGCGTGAGAGGCTTATTAAACAAAGATGGGAAAAGAAGAAAAACCAAACGTTGCTGGAAGAAGTGCAAAAGCCTTTAAATTATATCAGGGTTGGAAAAAGACCTGGATAAAGAAGAAAGTTCAGTAAGTAAAAAAGCAAAACAGAAGAAGAAAGAGCCCAACAGAAATATTTCAGAATTTTGTTTGTAAGAAATTAAATTGTGATATTTGTGGGAAATGGGTCGGTTTGTTTTACAATAGGAATTTTAAGAACAGTCTTCATGGCAGAAAATGTTAGGATCTTTCTGCACCCTTTCCTTCCCCAAGTATGTTTGTGCATCACTGTCTATGCATTTACAACCATATATGTATATATAGTTGTATATTTACAACTGTACACATACACACACATTGCTTTGCGGTAAGTACTTGCATCTGTGCATGCATAAATCTATCCTACGCATTTTCTAACTTTTTCACTTATGTTCCATGGAGGTCTAAGCCATTCTGCTAGTGCTGTCTTTCTTCTCCCCCTATTACAAACAATGGGGCGACATGCATTTTTTTTCTAGAATGTGCCTTCAGGTCTGGGGAGGATGCTGAGGAGTGGGATTGCTAGATTGGAGGATTTCATGAAGGAAAGCTCTGTCAGTGTATTACCACAACAGCATGTGAAAGTACAGATCTGTTCTTTCTCATCCTCATTAATGCTTTGCAAAAATCAGTCTTTTGAATTGTCAAACTAATGACAAGGACAAGATGTCACTGGGACTTGCATTCCTTTGATTGCTGGATGGGCTGGGCTGCTTCATTTGTGTATTGAACATTCAAGTTTTCTGTGCTGTGAATCACCTGCTTCTATTTCCCACCTATTTTTAAAAGTTTTTTAACTGAAATATAGTTGATTTATAATGTTTCAGGTATGCAGCAAAGTGATTCAGTGATGCCTATTTTTAAATAAAACTAAATCTGTTGAAATCATGTGGATTACATCAGAGTTGTAGAATGGCTGAGACTGTCGGGGCTGCTATAGTAGAATATCAGACTGGGTATTTGGTAGACAGTGTTATTCACAGTGCTGGAGACTAGGAAGTCTAAGATCAAGGTGCTGGCAGATTCACCATCTGCTAAGGGCCCACTTCCTGGTTCCTAGACAGCTGTGTCGTCTCTGTCCTCACACACTTGCAGGGTTAAGGGAGCTTTCTGCGGTCTCTTTTATAAGGACATTTCCCACCTCCCGAAGTCTCCTTCTCCAGTACTGTCACATTAGGAGGAACAGGTTTCGACATATGAATTCTGAGGGGATATAAATATTCAGTCTGTAGCAAAGATGTTAAAAAAACAATAGCTAAATGGGCCCCTGTCATGATGCTCAGAGTGTTTCTACCTCCTTGCCTAAGAAATTCCCATGATACGATGAGAGGAGTATCCCATGAGTCATCGAGGACATGCGCAGCAGGGTTTAATGAGAAACAAAGGCAAGTTTCCAAAAGAGCATCATAAATCATTACTGGCTCAACTACAGTAATCGCTATTACTGAGGTTAGCCTAACTAAGACAAAAATCAAATATTCTATAGGTTAAAGGTGATTTGTAGTCAGAAAAGAGGTTTGAGCACTAGCCGTGTGACTTTGTCCCTATTAATCCTTCTATAAAATGAAGATAAACAGTATGTTTGAGTTACTTGGTGGCACAGTGGGTTAAGGATCTGGTGTAGTCACTGCTGTGGCTCAGGTTCTATCCCTGGCCCAGGAACTTCTGCATGCCACAAGCTTGGCCAAAAAAAAAAAAAAAAATACACATCCTGATTACCTCACAGAATCATACTCTGAGGATCAAATAAGATGGCATACGAAAGTTGCTTTTTATAAATTGTTATAAAATTGGGAAGTTCGAATAGCAGAGCTAGCCAGGGATTAGAAGATGTGGTCCATCTTAAGTAACTAGACACAGGGGGTGAGCTTACAAAAGCAGAGGCATTTTGAAGTCCATTAAGTCCATCAAGACTTTGACTTTGACGCTTATTATATTATTATGGACACTTAATCTTTCTTAAGCTTATTTGCCCATTCATAAAAATGCAGATAGATGACTACCTAACATAGATGTTATGGGGTTTAGTGGAGATATTTTAAAAAATTATCAGCATTATACCTGAGTCAATTATTAACAAATAAATTTACCCTTAAATCTGTATTACCGATAACTGTTTTTGGTTTACCAGAAACTTATAATCACCATTTCTGCTTGGAAGTTATATAACAAGACCTTGAATAAATCCATTTTTTTTAAAAAAAATCCAAGAACATACAATAAAGAGAAATAAGTTTTCTTATCGTCTACCGGATATCCACCATTAATGACACGCTTGTCATTAATGGTGGATATCTGGTTCAGCTTTTAAAACATTTGCAGCTCTTTAGAAAGATGGTAGAAAAGAGGAAGAGAGTAAGTTTGGTGGTAATAAGGTCCCTGATAGAACAAGCTCCTTTAGATTCATCCCGTCCCCTCGTTTCAACAGAGTTAATGTGAAAGAAAAAAAAAAAAAAAAGAATAAGAGTTTTAATAAGGAACCGGGAGAAAGAGGGAAAAATTATGTTCACATTTTTTTTTCAAACATTTTCATATATCCCTAGAGATAGCAGGGGAGCAGCCGTATGTGGTGCATTGATATTTGCTCCTGTCTGACCTTTCACCTCAGGATGACAAAGGTCATGAATCGGCTTTTGAGAACTGTTTCCATGCTGGAGTATTTCATCAACCGGAGTTGGGAATGGAGCACGGACAACACAGAAATGCTGATGTCCGAGCTGAGTCCCGAGGATCAGAGAGTGAGTACAGCACTGCCTTAACTACAAGGGGGGCCTTGCTCATTCAGAATTTAGAATTATTCGACCTGGAAAGCTGATGGATTAAGGAAGTTTTAGTTACATACACATAATTTTCCCCCTTCCTTCTTCTTTCTTTCTAAAAAAATCAGTGAATGCTGATTACTTTTTTTTCCTGCAACACAATTGCAGTAAACAATTTAATATGGGTAAGAGATCTAGGGTCTTAGCCTTTGGTTAGCTCCTCACTGCTGTTCTGCAGTCCTGTCCCATGTACTTTGTTTCAATCCTAAGTACCTCTATCATTCTGCTCATCTCCAAAACACATGACCTCAATGAAAAAAAAGAATTTTATTGCTCAGAAACGCTCTCATCAACAGTTCTTGTGAAATCAGAATCGTTCTGCATCTCC
The DNA here is from genome assembly GCA_004024745.2 of Catagonus wagneri. Classification (NCBI taxonomy): domain Eukaryota; kingdom Metazoa; phylum Chordata; class Mammalia; order Artiodactyla; family Tayassuidae; genus Catagonus; species Catagonus wagneri. The sequence goes on from PVHT021183646.1 coordinate 11,113,565, forward strand.
AAAGCTTCAGTTCCTTATTTCTTTTCTTTTTAAAGCTAGCCCTCCTCCTCTGCATTCTAACCCATCTAAGACCTCCTTTCACTGTCAGTCTTCCTCTGTATAATGATTTATCTTTGACAGTCCAGACTTCTATTTCTCGAGACAGGCCTTCACCTTAATTGCTCAGTATTAGTGACATTTATTTCCATATATTAGCTTCTTAGCCGCAACGTTAAGTCCTGCAACCGTCACGTATTCTGAAATTCACAAACATAGAAATCTTCTATACTGCAGACATGTTCCAAGCTTTGTTTTCGCAGTTATTTGTCCCCTGAGCATATCCTTCATTTTCAGATAAGCTTTAAAGTTTTCACTCTCTTGATTGACATTTTCCACTTTTTTTTTTTTTTTTTTGTCTTTTTAAGGCCGCACCAGCGGCATATGGAGGTTCCCAGGCTAGGGGTCTAACAGGAGCTGTAGCCGCCGGCCTTCACCACAGCCACAGCAACGCGGGATCCGAGCCGCGTCTGCGACCTACACCACAGCTCACGGCAACACCGGATCCTTAAACCACTGAGCGATCAGGGATCAAACCTGCAACCTCATGGTTCCTAGTCAGATTCGTTTCTACTGCGCCACGACGGGAACTCCTAAAATTTTTTAAAAAGAAAAATTTCTCGATTTATCTTGTGCTTGTCAGTATGTAGAGGAAACCAAGTCATACTGAGAAGTGTTAGATGCTACAGCTAGCCTCACCCGCCAGCTCCTACATACCAGCCTCATAAAGCATGATTCAAATCCAAGTCCTAGAATTACTTCACACATGGAATCTAAGGGTTACTTGCAGCCAGATACTGTAAATGTTATGTTAATTAAACCAGTTGAGGTTTGGAGGGATATTTTAACTGAATTATTGATGAGTACCTCTAAAATTGACATAAAATAGAGCTTTTTTCAGAAATGTTTGCATACCTTGTATAGACAGAATTCTTCTAAGCACCTTTGTTTGACATGTGTGGATAATGATCAACCAGCTTATTTATAAAAACAAACAGAAAAAAACAAAAAGCCTCAAGCTATTATAAATTACTTCAAATGTTATATAGGCTTATCTTTATTGCATTTTCCCCATGGTATTTATACCCATCTAAATAATTCAAAGGGGAATAAGCTTAGAGTTTCATTTTTGACACTTTACAAATACTTTGAGTAAAAAAACTAAAAATTTGATGAAAAAAGAATCAAAACTGCAGTGAGTTTAACACATGCTTTCAAAATATCTTAGCAAAGGTATTAGTCCAGAATACCTGCCATATTCTGGTATACCTCAATTCAGTTTGATTTGCCCTATGGAATGAGGATTCCAAACTAGGGCTTCATTGAAATCTAACTTAAAATATGGAATAGTATAAAAATAAATGTCTTCCCAATCTACGGGCTTTGGAACTATTTAAAAATTTGTGTGAAAAACAAATAAAAAAATAAATAAAAATAAATGTCTCTGTTTATATAGATAAGTAACATTTAGTAATACTGTGGAAAATGAACATATCCAGAGTAATACAGAATTACTTTTGGAAAGCAACTCAGCTTTTGGATAAGCCTCTGAAGCTCTCTGGAACTCGTTAGTCTCATCTGCCGTCTTTGTTAATACTCCAAGTTATTTCACAAAGATTTGAGATAACTTGCAATGAATACATGTAATAAAAGAACAAAACATCAAACTAGGGGAAATATGTATTAAAGTATGAAATCAAGAATGAGAATAAAAAAAGAATATTCATATGTAGTCTACAGGATACTACTATGTCAGTACAGTAAAGCAGGGAATTTGGTTTTGAGATTTCCGGTGGCAAAGTGAAAAGGAAATAATTTCACAGCATTCTTTGTCTAAGAGAAGAAAATACCCTGGTGTTCTAAGAGAAGCAAAGCTGTTCTTATTGCTCTAAATGTTTCTGAAGGGTTTCATTTAGTAGCACATTAAGAGACATGATGGATAACATCTCTAGAAAGTAAATATAGAATGTGAATTCTAAGTTAGTCCCTAAGACTTTGCTTCTCAAAATTTACCTTAATCAGCATAAAGTAGTAGTGATATTGCAGGAAAGGAAAAGACATATAATTTGTTTTAGTCACTAACACATTATTCTATCACTTTTAAAATGTAGTCATTTACTTGAAATGAAATTGGCTTTTACCAGAGTAATACCGGTTCCTTCAAATTTTCTAGACTTCCTATAGGTCAAATGTATGTGCTTGAACCATATTTAAACATTCCTGTGTATGGAGTTCCTGTTGTGGCTCAGCAGTAATGAACCCGACTAGTAATATCCATGAGGATGTGGGTTCAATTCCTGGCTTTGCTCAGTGGGTTAGGGATCTGCTGTGGCTGTGGCTGTGGCGTAGGCTGGCAGCTACAGCTCTGATTCCATCCCTAGCCTGGAAATTTCCATATGCTGCATAAATAAATAAATATTCCTATGTAAGCGGTAATCCATATTGTCACTGTCTTTCAAATAACAGCTCAAACTCCTTTGGAAGGATACAACCAAAATCTTCCAAACTGAACATCACTCATTTTATAAAAGAAAGTTCATCAAATGGACAACGTGACTGTCAACAGTACAATTCTGACATTTCATAATGTCTTCTTGCCTTTCAGGTATTCAACTTTGATGTGCGCCAGTTGAACTGGTTGGAATACATTGAAAATTATGTTTTAGGAGTTAAGAAGTACTTACTGAAAGAGGATATGGCTGGGATCCCAAAAGCAAAGCAACACTTAAAAAGGTAAGTATAACTCATTAGTTAATATTACTTAGCATTTGCCATGAGTAGCTAATTTATACCAGACATGAAATTTGAGTAGGGGAGGGGAAGAATTAATACTTTGAGCCTTTATACTATGTCCTGTAATACACTGTTTTGACTTCATCACACCTCTGTGAGGCAGGTATTATTTTTGTTATTCCATTTTTATCAAAGAACTACTTAAGTTCAAAGAAGATAAGTGGGCAAGTCATACATGGTAAGTGCAGTAGCCAGATTTGAGCCCAAGTTTCTGTTTCCTTCTACCACGTCCTGTCCTAATGTGATATAAAGAATACTTAACAGCAGGAAACCTATTTGTGCTGCTTAACATGGACAAATCAATTAACCGCTCTGCGAGTCCTTCAACTGCCTTAAATTTCTTCCAATAATTAATCCTTAAGGGACTTAGCAGCCTTGTCCATTATAAAAGTTCTTCATTGGGAGTTCCCATCGTGGCTCAGTGGTTAACGAATCTGACTAAGAACAATGAGGTTGCGGGTTCGATCCCTGGCCTTGCTCAGTGGGTTAAGGATCCGGCGTTGCCGTGAGCTGTGGCGTAGGTCACAGACGGGGCTCTTGGATCACGCGTTGCTGTGGTAGCTGTGGTGTATGCCAGCAGCTACAGCTCGGATTCGAGCCCTAGCCTGGGAACTTCCATAATGCTGTGGGTGTGGCCCTAAAAAGCAAAATTAAAAAAAGAAAATCCTTCATTGACTTTTCACCTAATACTTTTTTTTTTAAACTTTTTATTTTTTTTTCTCTTAATGGATTTTATTTCAATTATAGGTGTGCATAAATCATAAGTCAATTTTACAGATTTTGTATCCCTAAACCCCAGTGCATCCCCCCACCCCCCCAGATTGTCTTATTTGAAAAACCAAGGTTTTCCAAAGTCTGTGAGTCATTGTCTGTTCTGTAAGAAGGTTCATTGTGTCTTTTAGTTTCCACATGTAAGCGGTATCATTGGGTGTTGCTGTCTAATTGTCTGACTGGTTTCACTTTGCATGATAATTTCTAAGTCCATCCAT
>PVHT021183646.1:11117482-11163514 GCA_004024745.2 Catagonus wagneri
GAATGGCTGAGTAACATTCCATTGTGTGTATGTACCATATCTTCCCTATCCACTCTTCTGTGGATGGGCATTTAGGTTGTTTCCATGACCTGGCTATTGCATAGAGTGCTGCAATGAACACTGGAGTACAGGTTCTTTTCGGGTCATGGTGTCTGCTGGATAGATGCCCAGGAGTGGGATTGCTGGATCAAATGGTAATTCTATTTTGAGTTTTCTGAGGAATCACCTAATACTTTTAATTCCACTTGATCATCGCCTATATCCAGCATTTCATTAAGAATTGCAGAATTGATACTGTCATTCCTTTCTGCATTTATTAGCTAGAATCTTTCTCTAAAGGAAAACTTTCCCTGAAATACAGTTCATGCAGGAAAACCAAGGTACATGCTCAATTCTTTTCCTTTACTAATTTGCAAAATAATAATAAATTGTTGTCCTCACAACCTCCAAAAAAAATTAAAGGGACAAAGAATTATAGCAGTCTGGTGTAATTCTGGAAGAAGCAAAGGGTTTTAATGCACAGATGATAAGGATGGAAAAAGCAAATTGCAGAGAGGAACCTTAAACAGCATGCTAAAAACTTTAGAACTTACCCTCTGTTGAACAAGAACCAGAGAAGATTTGTGATATATCATAATATGATCAAAGTATACTTAAGAAATATTTATTCTGCTAGTCATAAGACCGTTAAAGCAGAGGTATGAGACATAGAAACTACTCAAGGTAATATTATAGAAACAAGATTACTCAGAAGGAATATAGAGGAAATGAAAGATAGCAAAGTCAAAAGACCACCAGATCGTGCCACATGAGCACTTATTTGCTGGTCATAACTGGGAAGAGATATGTTCATGCTTCAAATAACATAGAAGGGTATTTGGTACTGTTTTTTATTTGGTTGTTTGTCTCTTCCCAGGCTCCGAAATATTCACTACCTCTTTAATACTGCCCTCTTCCTTATCGCCTGGCGCCTTCTCATTGCAAGATCTCAGGTGGCTCGGAACGTATGGTTCTTCATTGTGAGCTTCTGTTACAAATTCCTCTCCTACTTTAGGGCGTCCAGCACACTCAAGGTCTAAGAATAAACTTGGCAAGCGTCTCATACGTGGAACCTCTCAGATACCTCCAAAACAGCAACTGTAGTTCTCAAGAGTAGAAAGTAATAGATATGCCCGAGTTCGTTCCTGTCAAATGTGCTGTCATGTAGTCATCCTTATTTAACTATGTGTTTTTATTTCAGTGAGAGAAGGAAAGTATATCCTAGTCTATCATCATCATACGTGTTGTAGGAAAAAATGGTTTCCTAACTGTATGCCCTTGAATATAAAAACACCAGAGTAGAGCCATCTTCCCATATGTAGCTTTTTTTCCTCCGTGAGGGTACTACTTTCAACTCAACAAACATGGAACCTTGTAAACCTTGGTGTACCCGCTAGGAAGTTTTAAAATCAAAGGTAAGTAGGGGAAGGTCTCAGCATCCTCACAAATGCTGTTAGCAGAAATATTTCTCCACTGAAGTTTCTGCTTTCTTTTTGTGTTATACCATGCAGTCTTGGTCGAAGGCTGGGGGAATTAGAAAAGTGGTTTCATATTTAATATTTTACCTAACTGTATTCACGTCTAAAAACCTAAAATGAACCAAGAGGTGTAGAAAATTATGTATAGAAAGAGGGCTCAAGCATATTTTTATCGGGACTCAGTTTATTATGCTTTTAAGTGAAAATGAATTCTCATAATTTGAATTAGACAACTATTATTTCCAAATCTTTTGACCCACCAATTTTCCTGATAATTTTCTCTTAAGAATTCCCCTCTTGTTCATCAGTCTCCAAATCCCTTATATTTAAGTTTCTATTGCTCAGGCCTCACTTATAGTGAGTAATGTCTTAGGAAGGTCCTGGGCTAGAATCACATAAAACCCGAGCCCCTAACCTTTGCTACTGAGGAAAGCAAAATTTCAAATAAAATTTTAAATGCTAGTTTTAGTCTTTCACCAGGAATTCCTAGTAACTCGATCACTCCAGTTGCAGAATGTTACCTGTACAATCTGTAGAAGATAGACTTCATTATGTGACTCTAAATTAGGAAAATAGGTGTTGTTTTGTTTTAAAATATTTTTTGTATAATGCAGATGAATCAGTGAAAACTATTCTCAGATTCCCATATAAATGTTATCCCAATTTTCCTCATATTTATAGACATGAGTGCACGTTGGATTGCAATAGTTCATGTTAAAAACATGGAATATGATTCAGATTTAGTACCTGGGGCCTAAGCAACTAAAAATAATCACAACTACTAGGTAATTACACAAGCATAAAATGTTAACAATGCCAATTTATGCTCACTTTCTGGAATGATTGGTTAATAATTGGAAAGGCATGTTCTGGTGGTCAGAGTGTTTAAGGACCACAAGGGCAGCTTCTAGCCCAGTGTTACTTGGGAATTTTTTCAGAACTCCATAAAGGGCATCTGGGGGGAACGTCTGGGCAATGTCTTTCCCAATTTCACCTAAGCTCTGGGAACTACTTTCCAGGGCAGACAGCTCTGAAACAAAGCACCTGGTGATTTTCGGTTTGAGATGTTTGTATGATACTTTTGAGTTACACTGATTAAGGTACAAACTACAGATATGATAAAAATGAAATCAAGACATAATTCAATGAAGTTGGATAAAACTAATATTCTAAGAATTTACTATCTTTTGATTACTGTGTGCTTCACCAATTCAATAAATTCCACTGATTAAGTATTCACTTTTTGACTTTCAATTAAATGAAAATTTGAATTAAAAATGGTTTTCTCTCTTCTCGTATCTTTAACTGCTGCCTACTGCCAATAGCGCTCCTCCCTCCTCCCTAGAAAAATGATACAATCTAAAGAAACTACCAGATGGATATAAATTAACACATACCCATAATGCCTCAATTCTTCTGACACCATTAATAGGGTTACATTTATGTGCTGAAGTATGTTTTACCTGTGGCATTAGAGAAACGGCACAAATAAAGTTCTCTTGTGATGAGTAAGCAGTAAAAGTAGGTATCTGTATGAAAGAAAATCCCTTAATTATTTTACATCAAGACCAATTAACAATTACTTGAGTACCTAATATACACAATCCAATTAAAAATAACCTTCTACTTTTGCGGGGAAGGGGATGGTAAGTATAAAGAAAAGGTATATTTAAAAAGAAGTTTTGATAATCCCTACATTTTGCACCCAGCAAGATACTTGATAATAGGAACAATCATTATAGAGTTGAAGACAGTCACCACCTGAGGCAATTTATGCTAGAAAAAGTTGAAGGTGATGGGCACACAAATCAGAAAATCATTTCTCACAATTTTATACTAACCTAACATTGTCTCCAGTTAAACAGCTCATTTAAATAACTGATTTAGAATCTCAAGGTAAATAGACTGACCTGAGGAGGGACCAACACCCAAATAGTGTTATCTCACAGTGAACATAACAAAGTAGGTCAGTCTAATTTCCAGAAATATCAGTAATTTTCAAAGTCCACATGAATGACATGCAGATTTCCATGTACCTATTTTTCTATGGAACTGCAAATCCAGTAACTACGTTCTGGGAACGTAAACAACTGTCTATAGTAAAAAGTAACAATTGTCCCATGTGCCCACATAGAGGTATGGAAAAGTGCTCACTGACTAGAAATATATTTTTTTTAAACGTAACAAAATAAAACTAGAAATTTCTGGTTTTAAGATGTAACTGGCTTGAGACACAGGAGGGCACTGTGAGGTGTAGATAAATTATGGCAAAGGTTACTTAACTGAAACTGAGTTTTAATAGCTAGAAACAGCTGACAAATATTTTAGGTGTGTCCCTAATTTATCTGAAATAGCAGTTCCAAGGTGGAACTGTGTATGGGTTGGGGAAATGTGAAGTTGGGCAACTTTATCAATCCTAGAAAAATACTTTTAAGAAATTAAAAGTATAATACAATAAATCACCAAATTGACTTGCATAGTCTCTTGAAAACAGAATAGAAAAAATTTACAAAGTATTTATTACATAATTATATGCTGCGCTGCTGAAGGTATGCTTTAGTATGTAGCTTTCATCAATGTATACTTTTCCCCACACCTTCTCATACTGAGTTTTACCTTAAAATTATTACACAAATGGCATGAGTTATGATATCTGAAAGAGTTGTTAATATCTTTTGGTAAATACTGAAATAGAACTTTGGAGTTGCTAAAACAAAACTATAAATGTTTTGCTGATTATAATCTTATAGTCAACTGTTTACAGATCTATAGACTAAATCAACTCAGTTTTCATCACTAATTCATTCTTAACACAAACATATGAAATAAATCCAATCTCATACAGCAATTTAGCTCCATCTAAAGCAAAAGAAAATGAAACTGAGTGATAAATACTGCTGCAGTTTTCCTAGGAGGAAAAAGAAGCTCAAGTATAAGGAACTGAGGCTTATTTGGGGGCACATGAGTGTAAAAGGACAAAGAAATTATTGTATAATTTATTTTATTTGAGTCCAAATGTTTAGGATTGAGACACTGAGTCTTGTGGTTTTTTTCTTTTAAAACAAAACAAAAATTATAAGAAAAAATATTCAAGGCAGTTTGTTTCCTGCTCTTAAAATACTTCTCAGTGATTTCATCACTAAGATATTTCAAAAGGAGGGGAAACTACAAGAAAGAAATAGTACTTGGATATTAATCCAAGCATCAAAACATAAGGTAGTGAACAGAAAGTGATCTATTCGAATAATACTGACAAAGGATGACTTGCTTTGGCTTGAAGGTTTGTGCTAGTGCTCCAAACAGAAAGGGAAGTACCAGGCAGGTTAAAAGGCACAATGAGATGATGAGATTTTAAATGTCCTAAGGCTCATTCAAATGTTTCTCAAGCTTAAGACTCAAAGTTTTAAATTTTGAAGCAAAGAAAGATGAATATGAATTTACTTTTTGCGTAATATAGCTCTACTTATACCATTAAAAAATTAGGTGATCTTAATCATTACTTTATGAATCCAAAGTTAAGTTTGTATTAAAGATTGTAAATTTTTCATTAGTAAATAATTTATAAAAATCCAGTGCTTTATATCATAAAATGTATATGAGAAAAGTGTAATATTAATCATCTAAGTTGAAAATTAGAATAATTTTGTAATTATAATGTGTTAAGCTTTTCCCAAGAGGTAGTTTGAAGTTTACAAATAATGCAGCAGAGAATTAATCATCTAAACATTTCATCTCTTTTTATAGGCCAATGTATGCAAACAGTTTAAAAAACTCACTTCACACAATTTGAGATCTCAACCTTTAAAATATTTGATGGAATATGTACATACAGATACCTTGAATGTCCTAATAAAAAGGACCGAGTAATAAAGTTAGGTATTCTGTTGGAGGCAGGCATAAACCAATGCTACATAATAGGTTGGTACGGTGTTCTATGCAATGGAAATGAAATACTTGGTGGGGTCAAAACTCCTAATAAATCCAAATACGCAAGTATATTTTATTTCATCATCCACTATACAAAGAGCTGGTCTGAAACTTAATACTTTGATTGCCCCAAATCTGACTCTGCTTATTCAAAGAGTTTCAGATAGAAATCTTTAACTTTTAAAATGGAATCAATGGCAAAGCAGGATTTTGTTTCAAAGAAATTCCTTCTTAGTTTTAACGGGACGGATTAATTCCATTAAAATTTTAATATGGTATTTGGAAAATATGGAAACAAAATATACATTTATATATATGCCAAAATAATTTTAAATCCTTCTTAAAGATACTATTATAATGCTAATTGAAAGAAAATAATTCCAAATCAATATTGCTTTTCCAACTTAAAAAAACCCTAAAACTTAGTTGAACTTTCGACAAGCAAATTCACAGAACCAACCTTCAGTCTAAAACAGCTAAAATTCTAATTATCTCCAACTAAAATTCCTTTTCCTAGTCTAACTTCATTGGAAATAATATATTAAGAAATCAGAAATAGAGAGAAGCCCATTATTTGGAATTTTCTGGGTCCAAAAAACTTTCAAAGCATGTTTGTCATCTATTTAATCAGTTAACTTAATGGCTCTTAATGATAAACAATGATGCTTCTGTTATTATTTGCAAAATATCATTCTACATACCCTGTAACTGCAAAATCGTTTTATCAGTATTTCTCCTTCCCTCCATTACATCATCTGCCCCAACTGTTTTCAAGGAAACATTTCTCTTACCTTTTAAAAGAAAAAAATTTGAAAAACTGTAACTTGTGATGTCCTATTCTCTAAAAACCACCATTTTAAATCTAGTTTTTTGTCTTGGCCTTGTTACTTACGTGGAATTTTTTTCCCTCACTTCCCTAAATGATTTAAATCACAGGACTGACTGATGATTCTTCTGCTATCATTAAGTACTACAAAAGGAAAAATGATGCTGGCATACACATTCCAAATTTAGTTTTTAAAGGCATCTGAGTACTATACCTCTCTCATTATTTTTAATCTTTTATAGTTTAGAAATTGAAAATCAACCCTTAAAATAGTAAGAAAGCTAGACTAACAATCTCATACAGAATCAATCACATTCAGGACACTCTGAATGCATATTTCTTTCATGATACAGTTTTACAGTTTAATGGACATTGTTTTAACATAATCTCTCAGAGCTGATATTATCTCATTTTACTTAAATGTTTGCCTCGAACTTCTATTTTAAAGTTACCCTGTTGCCCACTAACAACACATACAAAATATTCAACTTTTCCTCTTAATATTTTACAAAGTAACAATTTTTATCATTAGTAGATCTTTTAATTACTCACCCCTTACTCCTCAAGTATACCAATAATAAGGATCGGATTAGGAAACTCAGCATCTCTTTTTTTCTTTTTATGGCTGTACCCACAGCATATGGAAGTTCCCTGGCCAGGGCCTGAATCTGAGCCTCAGCCATGACCCAAGCCACAGCTGCATCAACACCGGATACTTTAAACTACTGCACCGGGCTGGGGATCCAACCCACACCTCCACAGCGACCCAAGGTGCTGCAGTCAGGTTCTTAACCCATTGTACCATGGCGAGAATTCCTCAGCACCTTTTTTAAACACGTGCTTTCTTCTCCCTATAGAAGTGCCCACTGCACGATTTGTGAATAACACCTCTATTACATATTACAGCATCTATGGACCTGCCCCTTATAAAAATTCACCTTAGTCTTTCACGACCCTGCCTCAAACAATCAGAAAAGTCAACAGAGTTTAAAGAAAAGTAGTTACCGTCCTAAAACCAAATTACTGGGTAAATGGTCTCATCATTATGGCTTACCAGTAATATGGCTATAACATAAGAATGCCTCCCTCTTTTCCTTTATTAGCAATGTGACCTGACAACACTTTTTAAAGTTTAGACTAGTTTTCCATATGTTTTACATATTTTATTCTGACATCATATCTTTTAAAAACAAAGAGATGAGAACATTTGCACTTATCAGTGCCTTTTTCTTTAAATGTGGTTTGCTTCTTTCCTTCAGGCTCTTTGTCATCAAGAGGCAAGGTCTGATTTTGATACTGCCCATTTGCTAGGAAAATATCAGAAGGGGTAATCTTCAAAGCAATACTCCAGTTGGGCTTATTCACTGATTATATTAGTTGCATAATTTCTTCTGGGACAATTGTAACAGACAAGACATGTATAGGATTCAGTTTGGGTTTTTTTTTCTTTTTTCTCTATGTGAGAATCCTGCTTCTTAATTCATGTTTTCTTTGACTATATTGCACAATATTTTATTATTAAAAAAGGTTTTATGTCTCAGGCAAAAAGTTTTTCTCCTTTACTTGGGAGGTGCTAATGTGTATTATTTTCTAAAAGAGGTAAGTGGTTGTCTGTGTGGCCATCTTCATAGGGAACCTAGGGACAAGAAAAAAAAAATAGAACAAATGTTAGTTTTATTCCTTACACTATTTCCTCTACACACAATGCTTTATTTTGGGCAATTTATTTCTGAGCAAAGAGCTACTATTTATCATTTAGAGATCAGCACCATTTGTACTATATCACTTACAGAATTGATGGGTTTGTAGGCTCCAAGTCTGAAACGACAGTAAATTATTTCAACTATAAATTTTCCAATGCCATGTAACATACCTATAATGAAAAATAAGTTTATATTTTTAAATTATGCTTGTTATGAAATTATTTCCTAAGTTATTTATTTCCTAAATTTGTTAAGTAAGAATGAAAAACTCAACTAATTAAAAAGGAGTAGAATAAGGATGGAAACAGTTTGCTTTATTCACTTCCACAGTTAAAAATATTAAGACAGTTCAATTTTAAAATAAATGGATTTCTTTTAAATATCAAAAGGCCACATGATTTATGACCTTAATAAAGCAATCCTTTCAAAGGTGTTTAATACATCTCACTCACACCCACACAATTTTGAAGAATAAATAATATTAGCACCACAAATTTAAATGAATTTAAATAAGGCAGCAACAAAAACTTTCATAAGAAAAGCTATTCATTCATTTTAAAAATATAATTCAAAGTGTATAAACTATACTGAATAGGGGTTAGGATAAAGAAGGAACTGCTTTACTTGTTTATCTACTGTACTTAGCTTTTAAATGTTCATGATTATTCTGCAAGTTATCTTTGAGAGAATCCCATAATGTGAGAGGCAAAAAGGCCAAAAATCATAAAAACATTACTGACCAAAAAATTTGGTTTCACATACTGAGTAGTTTAACATACCATAAGATACATTTTTATATCCTATACAGTTAAAATACCTTACATGAAAAAGAAAATTTACATTCAAAGCATCTACCATTTCTAGGCATTTTCTCCTCTAATCTACAACACACTTCCAAGCTGGATAATATTATTCCCATTTTTATAGAGAGAAAACAACTTCAGAAAATGTAGGTGACCTATCCCAGGTTACCACCATGTAAATGACAGAACATAGGATCAACACTAGGATCTTTTTAGCATACTAAGTACTCTCCCTTAAATCACTGAGTGCAGTTAACTTATATTTTATGCTTAATCAATATAATTTTTAAGATTTGAAATTAAAAAAAAGGGTTATCAAAACACGAGAATGTATCCTGACTTTAGTGTAAGCAACACTTCTAGAAATTAGACAAAAAAAAAAAAGGAATGAATCTTAACCTGTTGTTGAAAAGATTCCTCCAACAATACCACACAGTCTTACAAAAAACTGCCAGAATGGCATATGTTCCTCAGTAACGGTCACCATAAGAGAACTGAGATCGTATTTCATAAAAATCCCAGAGACTCCATGGCTGCCTGCAGCATGGTTAATGACACGTTCCTAAAGGAAGGCAAAAAGAAGAGGAGAGACAGGAGGAAGAGACAAACAGCATTCATGTCATCAGGTTACTCGTAGAGAGTCAATATGTAGCCCTAGAGCCCTCTTATACGAGAGGGGCACCCAAATCTCTTTATGCATTGTCCTATCAGACGGAGCTCTCCAGAGAGAAACAAATTATTCTGTATTCTTTGTATAGCTAGCTTTTGAAGCAAAAAAAGAACAGATTCATTCTTTCCTATCTTCTCAAAAAGGTCACTTTACACACAAGGTTTCTACTAAGCTCAAGAGCTTACAACTACACGGCACATTCTTCACTGATCAAATCAATAAAAACTATGTATTTTACCATCTTTTTAAAATATTTCCTTTCTAAGAATTTACAAAATAATTACATTTATTTCCTGTCATTTAAAAACAAATTTCACTTTCTCTTTGTTCATTTTAAACTATGTAAGATACAGTACAGGAAGAAAACAGAATGCATAAATTTGAAAGATATTTGAGCTACTGGTTCAGTTTTTAAAGGAAATTTTTTTTAAAAGGACGGCAACTAAAATCATAAGTTGAAGTTCCCTTATGGTGTAGCAGGTTAAGGACCCAGTACTGTCACTGCTGCGGCTTGGGTTACTGCCATGGTGCAGGTTCAGTCCCTGGCTTGGGAATTTCTGTATGCCGGGAATACTGCCATAAGGAAAAGAATAAAATAAAATAGCAAAGCTACCACGATGTGCACACTAAAAAAATACTGGTTTGTTCTATTCTATTTACACTTCAAAAATCAAGTTTGCAAACTTCCTAATAGATTTCTATTATAGTGTGAAATGCAGTGTTTTGTTAAAACTTTTCTGTCAGGCCCTGCCTGTTTTTACTTAGCTATAACTGCAAGCTTTAGCAATACAAGGGAAATTAAAACAATTTCATGTGGGCATTACAAAGCCTCTTTGTCTACTAGCACAAGACAGCCTTATAATTTCTGATACGTTCAATATCATGTCAAAATTATAAATATATTGTCATCACCTATATGAGTGTATGCTCTTTCAGAGATCAGGCTGTCTACATAAGAAAAGATTCATAATGATTCACTTTTGGTTCCAAGGACCAATGAAGATCAGCCCGTCCTTCTCATCTTCCACTTTACTAATTCCAGTTACTCTTTTTTCTTTTAAAGTGAAACACAAGTGGAGTTCCCGTCATGGCTCAGCAGAAACGAATCTGACTAGGAACGATGAGGTTGTGAGTTCGATCCCTGGCCTCTCTCAGTGGGGTAAGGATCCGGGGTTGCTGTGAGCTGTGGTGTAGGTCGCAGATGTAGCTCAGATCTGGCATGGCTGTGGCTGTGGCTGTGGCTCCCTAGCCTAGGAACCTCCATATGCCACAGGTGCAGCCCTAAAAAGCAAAAATAAATAAATAAATAAACAAACAAACAAACAAAGTATTATAGTTGCACTATCAGCACAAACACATCCCACAAAGATTAAATGGTTGGCATTTACCTTTTTTTCTCTTTGATTTACTTTTGTTATTTAAAATACATCCTGGAAATAATTTCATATCAGTATACAGATTCCTTCCTTCATTCCTTTCTTCCTCTTTCTTTCTTTAATGGGCACACCTGTGGCATATGGAAGCTCCCAAGGGCAGCTACACCATGGCTGCAGCGACACTGGGTGCTTTAACCCACTGTGCCAGGCCAGGGTTTGAACCCATGCCTCTGCAGCAACCCAAGTGGCTGCAGTCAGATTCTTAACCTACTGCACCACAACAGGAACTGCCTTTCTCTCTTTTTTAAGATTGTATGTTCTTCCATTGTGTGGATGTACTACTCAGGTTTTTTTAGTCTTCTGACATTACAAATAACACAATAAATAGTTTCAGACACACAGCAATTTTTCCACTGTATCTTTGTACTAAATTTCTGGAAGTAGGATTGCTGGGTCAAAAGGTAAATGCATATGTCATTTTGCATTTTGCCAGACTCCTGTCCAAGAGACTATGCTGTTTTGTACTTCCGTAGCAATGTATGTGTGCCTGTTTACCCCTAAGCCTTGCCACTGTGTAGACTGTCTGACCTTCAGGTGTTGCCAATCTTAGTAGAAATGGTATCTCCCCACCCATACAGAAACAGTAAAGAACACAATATATACCTACAGACATGTTACCTATTTTTCCTCTATCTACACACTTAAACAAACACACACACACACGGTTATACATACTTGAGTTCCCCACTGAAACTACTGGAACAGTTATAAAACACATGACATCTCATCCCTAAAAACTTTAGTATGTAATCTCCCAAGAATAGAAAAATTCTACAATTATTGAGGACATAGTCAACACAGGTTATAAGAAAATCTCCTATGGAGGAAAGCAAATTTTTAAAAGCACTTAAATTTTGTCTTGGAAGTCTTCTGGATACTAGTATTTAAATACTCACCATTACTGAACACAAGGAAAAATGGCTTATAAAAATAAAAAAATTAAAAAAAAAAACACGGCCCCAAAGTAGATGAGAAAGCTATCCAATTCCAAAACTCTGTTCCTCGCTGTCAATATTTATTTATAAGGCCACTCTACCCTTTCTCTCTCAATCAGATGAATACAAAGCACTAACTTAGGAAGGCAAACCCTCTAAATCTTCTGAGTCTCAATAACAATGCATGCCCTAGGGTAGATATATTAATTAAAAAATAACAGAGAAATCAGAAAAACCTGCTGGCCAATAAGAACTGCTTTTATCAATACATGGGAAAACATTAAAAACTAAGATATTAAGAGTAAAATAATTATCATCATAGATTAATAATTTTGCCTTAATTGCACAGAAAACATTTCAGATTCTAAAAATCTACTTCTTTTCTTACTCTAAAACATATTAATACTCATTTCTGATATACTATTGGCTTAAAATAAAATGTCAATGCATTTCAAAACTCCTACAAATTTTAAACGGGGGAGAACACTAACTGAAACCCCAAGCTCATTTTCTAGCAGGACTAAACAATGCTTTAAAAAAAATCATTTTACTAGTTGTTTTCAACTTACCCTTTCTGTCACAGAAAACTGGTGGGTGTCTGCTGAAATTTTATATGTATGTAGTTTTGTTGGCACAACTGTAATAAAATATTGGAACATCTGGTTGTCTAGAATATAAACAAGATGTGGTTTTTTCCCATCAATCCAGTAGCAATGAAACTACTGCCAAATATATCATCCTTGTATTAAATACACCTAATCTGAAATTTAATGCTACTAAGGACTTAATATCTAACAGAAAATTATTGTAAAAGAATCAGTGAAAGCAATATATTCACATTTGGTAAAATTAGTTCTTAGCATAAAACAGTCACTCAGACACACAGACACACACACACACAAACAACACACACACATTAGATGATGTCAACAATGAAGAACTAGTGACTTAGATATCCTTTATAATCATTATTATCCTTTTATCAAATATGGAAAATGAAAACAGTATTTCTTTAAGGTATTAAAACAAATAAAAATAAATTTACAACAGTATAACCACCACAGGACACATTTTCAGTTTCTACTAATATCTTTAAATAAATGAACCAAAACTGAATTAGCCATTGGATATATAAACCAAAATTTAGCCTTTGGATAAATACAAAATATTGATACCAAGGCAGGAAAATAACTAAAGCAACTACTCAGTGATGGCCTGAGGTTACTATGTAATCAAATGGATCATATTTATATAGTCATTAGACATTTCTAGATTTCACACAGGTCATAAATACCAGTATATCACAAGTTATTAACTTTAAACAATTAACAATACACATAATAAAAAAAGACGTTCATTCTCTAGGTCTATATTTAGAAAATTCAGAATTATTTAGATTTAATAATTTAGATACATCTATTAACTTCAGGTAAGTAAATAGGGCCTCGTTACATTTGACCTGAAAAAATGAACTTCACATCACATGGTAATAATTGTCTAAGAAAACTGTGTATATGAATCAAATGCATCAGTTTTAAATATAAGATATGATACATTTTGACAAATGTCTCCCCATATGATCACCACCACAATCAAAATATAAGACATTTTCATCACCTCAAAGAGTTCCTTTGAATTCCTCTACATTCAATCTCCTCTATCTCGGGACCTAGGCCAACAACTAATCTACTTTCTATTGTTAAAGACTAGTTCTGTCTATTCTAGAAGTTCACATAAATTGAGGTATATGTATATACTTTTCTATGCCTAGCTTCTTTTTCTCAGCATCAATAAATTTTTATTTCTATCAATTCAACCTGTCTTTTATCTCAGTGTAATTTAGAATAGGAGAGAGAAGAGTAAAACTGTAGAGAGGAGGGAGAGGTAAGGGTAACAGGTCTCTTCAACACTAATACTGAACAAGTTTCTAACAACAAAGCCTGTTTCACCTTCACCGTTTCTTAATTTACCTACTGCTTATACCACTCTAATTTTCAAAATCATGAACAATTTTTGGCCAGTTCTTCTATTATTATTATTATTATTATTATTGCCTTTCTTGGGCCTCACCTACAGCAATATGGACGTTAGGGGTCGAATCAGAGCTGTAGCAACTGGCCTACACCACAGCCACAGCAACTCAGGATCCAAACGGTGTCTGTGACCTACACCACAGCTCATGGCAACACAGGATCCTAACTCACTGAGCGAGGCCAGGGATCAAACCTATGTCCTCATGAATACTAGCTGGGTATATGGATACTCACTGAGCCACACAACAGGATCCCAGTTCTTCCACTATTTTTTTAAGGCCACACCCGCGGCAAATGGAGGTTCCCAGGCTAGAGGTCAAACCAGAGCTGCAGCTGCTGACCTATGCCATATCCACAGCAACGCGGGATCTGAGCTGTATCTGCTACCTACACCAGAGCTCATGGCAACACGGGATCCCTAACCCACTGAG
Organism: Catagonus wagneri; assembly: GCA_004024745.2. Classification (NCBI taxonomy): domain Eukaryota; kingdom Metazoa; phylum Chordata; class Mammalia; order Artiodactyla; family Tayassuidae; genus Catagonus; species Catagonus wagneri. The sequence goes on from PVHT021183646.1 coordinate 11,131,764, forward strand.
CAAGGCCAGAGATCAAACACGTGTCCTCATGGATACCAATCAGGTTCGTTAACCAATGAGCCATGACAGTAACTCTGTGCAGTTCTTCTACTACTAATTTCAACTTAACTCCTAAATATCACCACAGATAATATTAGAGCAAAAGGGTGTCAACATTATCTACCACTAATAAATGGTTTATCAATTGTGATGGTCTTCAGTTTCAGCCTTTGATTCGTTCTTTGATGTAAAGTAGACTGATCAATCTATGCTTATTTTTGAGGTGTTAAAAATAGCAAACCGAAAGTGCTAGGAGAAAAAGGTGTTCCAAGTATTAAGTATTCATGGAAAAAAAGATGAAGTTGAGAGTGATGAGGCAATAACCAATGCTGAACACACGGGTGGGATAATTAGACCTGAGGGAAAAAATGTAAGACAAGGGAAATCTCACCACATGAGGAGTGAAGTGCCAATGCAATAAATAGTCAACAGTGAGGGTCCAAGTAATGTGACAGGGAAAACTGGAAACCTTTTAAGCTATGGCCAGAGAACTACTGAAGACTTACCTGTCTAACAGTAACTCAAGAAAAGGTTATCAGCGAAGTTCCCATGTGGCACAGCAGGTTAAGGATCCAGCGTCGCAGCAGCTGTGGTGTAGTTTCCAACTGCGGCATGTGTTTGACCCCTGGCCTGGGAACTTCCACATGTCGCGGGTGGGGCAAAAAAAGAAAAAAAAAGAAAAAGAAATAAAAGGCTATCAGTTTGTTAGACAACTTAATGGCGAGGCAGGGGGTTAAATGCTACTGCATGAGATTTTGTTCTAAGTTACAAATTGTCCCAAATGTCTGTTCCAATCAGTTCAGCATTAAAGATGTCACAGCTAAGTACTCCTCTCCAAACTCCTACATCGAGGAGCGGGTAGCTACCTGAACCCAACAGATCTGTAATGCTGAATTTTTTTCTTTCCCAAAAAAGAGGCCCAATAGAACATGTACTAGGAAGAAGAGTATACCCGCTTTAAAGTTTTGAATAACCTAGTGACACTCATCTAATGGCATTTTATAAAATAACTCTAAATACCTCTTAGTTTTCCTGAATTTAGGAATACGTAAACTTAAAGGGTCTTCTGAAAATTAATCTGGTCATATTTAGAACTGCTTCTTTACAAAAACGTAGAGTTGATTTTAGCATCTTAAAAAAATATATTAACCAATGGCCATCTCATGCAATATTTAATGTATTCTGTTATAGAATGAGCATATATTTACAGATGACATTATGCAGAATAAAGCCTTTAATTCTCAGAATGTTTCTACTTACACATTTCCAAATTTAGTACACTCAAGTTTCCTTAAGTGAAACATTCCCTTATAAACATAAAATACCCATGAATGTAAGTCAGTACTCTAAGTAAAACATCTTTAATGTATCTGATTATAACATTATTCTAAGAGAGTAAAATATCGAAAAGAACATTAACAAATCTATTTGAATAAGAAAGGAAATCCTTAATTACAGTTTTGTAAAGGCTAGAATTCCTAGCAGCATAGGAAGCTTTAGCCAGCTTTAAGGCATATCATATAATATAAATACTTAAGAACAAAGGCAACCAAAAATCTTCAGGAAACATGAGAACAGATACCTACTACAAAATTAAAAAAATAATCCTTCTATATTTGGATAAGTTGAAATTTTAAATGGAAGATGGTTAAAATGAACACTAAAAGGCATCTATACTACTTCTCACTGTGTTAATAACAAACCATTCTAGAATAACTCAAGTTTCTGATGTTTGTAAAATTCTCCCAGAAAAGTTTCTGAAATGGTAAACATGGTACACATTTTAGAACGCTGAACCTATACAAAGAAGAAAACTCTTAAAATGTTCAATTTTCCTTCTTATTCTTTGTTGAATATGAAAAAGCAGTTTCATATTAATACATTAACCTTTCATATACCTATAGAGATTTTAAAGGCTACTCCTCCTTCTGCTTACTTTCAACTAATTTCTTGTTCTGCTCCATAGCTTTTTTAACATTTAAAATTTATCCACTACCATGACAAATTCTCTACATACACATCTCCACTTAAAGGTTATACCAGCCACTTAAAACTACTAAAAGATTTATCTGTTTATGTGTCATGAGGGGGTTAAGAAGAGGATTAGTTAAAATGTATCATTAGTGGGAGTTCCTGGTGTGGTTCGGTGGTTAAACCTGACTAGCATCCATGAGGATGCAGGTTCAATCCCTTGCCTCACTCAGTGGGTTAAGGATCCAGCATTACCATGAGCTGTGGCATAGGTCACAGACGTGGCTTGGATCCCACATTGCTGTGGCTGTGGTGTAGGCCAGCAGCTAGAGCTCCAATTCAACCCTTAGCCTGGGAACCTCCATATGCCATGGGTGGGGGCCCTAAAAAGACAAAAAAAAAAAAAAAAGGTATTAATAGTAAACCTTATAAAAGTAAATTGCCTACATGCAAATGCAATACTTACGATCTAATGCAATTTTTTCAGTTCCATCTAAGGGATTAATAATTCCTGGAACAAGCTCTCCAAAAGACAAATGATCTATTCTATGAGAAAAGTTGTAAGCTACAAGGCAAAAAATAAAACCAATTAGGTAAAGAAAGTAAATTATTCAAAACTACATGTTACAGATTAGTTCACATTCCTACTTATTCTCAAATGAAAATAACTAAAATCTGCTGGTATAATATTATTTAAAACCACATTATTTTAAGAAAAATGCATATCAATATGTGGAAAATAAATGTTTACAGGTAAGTAAATTCTAATAAAATGCTACACCTTAAATTTCATAATTACATACATATTAATATCTAAGAAATGATATTACATCTAATCTTGATAATAAAAAAGTAAGTCTTTCTTAGCCCAAATCATCATATAGAAACAGGATAGGACTGTGTTGTTAGAAGACCTGGGATGATATCCATGAAATCGGTCAAATATATTTTAAATAAACACCACTGCTAAATGTGATCAAACTTATCTTGTATGGAATTCATTACTTGTTTTTGTTCTTTAAAGCAGACTTTAAAAATCAAGTTTTATGACAATCATTACATGAAACTAACCTGAATACTTTATATATGTGTATGTAAATGTCAGTATTTAAATTCACATATTGAAACAAACTTTTTTTTTTCTGGCCTTATCTAGGGCCGCACCCGCAGCATATGGAGGTTCCCCAGCTAGGGTCTAACAGGAGCTGTAGCTGCCAGCCTTCACCACAGCCACAGCAACGCTGGATCCGAGCCACATCTGCAACCTACACCACAGCTCATGGCAATGTCGGATCCTTAACCCATTGAGCACGGCCAAGGATCGAACCCGCAACCTCATGGTTCCTAGTAGGATTCGTTAACCACTAAGCCACGACAGGAACTCCTTGAAACAAACTTCAAATGTATTCTCTTCATTATCTGTAAAACTTCTTCTGAGCTATAACTAACGAGAAACACAGGTGGCTTAAAGACACGAAAAAATGGATTCAATCAATAACTTTAATCATTTATTTTCTCCTTTAGATACCTTTTTTCAAAATAGCCCACTTCTGGGGTTCCTGTCCTGGTGCACAGAAACGAATCCGACAAGGAGCCATGAGGTTGCGGGTTCAATGCGTGGCCTTGTTCAGTGGGTTAAGGATCCAGCGTTGCCATGAGCTGTGGTGTAGGTAGCATACATGGCTCAGATCTGGCATTGCTGTGGCTGTGGCACAGGCCGGCGGCTACAGCTCTGATCAGACCCAGAGTCTGGAGACCTCCATATGCCTAGGGAGTGGCCTTAAAAAGACAAAAAAAAAAAAAAGAAAGACCCAAAATAGCAAACTTCCACTTGTACCTACACTAAAAATTTAAAAATACACTTTTTTTTTTGCAAAGACATCTTCACAGAAAAAAATCTCAAACTGCTTACAGTCATGGTTGACAAGTGCTGCCAAGTGTGCATGACCTCGGGGGTGTGGAATTGCCCTGAAAGGAGGAAAAAAAAGATTAAACTAATAACATTTAAATATATAACTAAAATCAGAAAGGGGATCTTTCTTAAGTTATATAATTTTCTTCATATAAAATAACACAATAACATACTTGGCCTACGATTTAAATAGCTGTCTTTGGTCTCAGTGGTGCAATAAACTAGGCGTTGGCAAATGTTTTCTGTAAAGAGCCAGGCAGTAAATAGTTCAGGTTTTGTTGGCCAAAATGCAAAATTGAAGATATTATGTGGTTACATAACAAGAGAGAAAACAAAATTTCATAAATTTATTAATGAAATTCAAAATGAATAGCAGCAATTGAGTACTTTTTTTTGAATCCAATTATTTTCACTGGGAGATAACATTTTGTTTAATCGAGGTTTAGAGTTATATTCCCTACTTTCAAAATCCCAGATACAGTAAGGGTATGTTACAAACCAAACGCTTTTCCATTTGGCCTCTCAAGACAGAAGTAAAATAGGGGACAAAGACCAAAGTAGAGACGTAAATACAATATTTGTCAAAGTTTCCCTGTTTCAGTTAGTTTTGGAGTAGGGTGCTGTTTGTATACAGAGGTGCACTAAAATTTTATAAATTTCTTTGAGTCAACTACTATTTTTGACTATATGATATCAAGAAATTCTAAGATTCTCATCTAAACGTTGGGGATGGAGAAAGTGGGTTCTGACAACAGTAACAAACAAAACATGAGTGTTAAGAAGAATGGGGAGTTCCCATCATGGCGCAGCGGTTAACAAATCCAAATAGGAACCATGAGGTTGCGGGTTCAATCCCTGGCCTTGCTCAGTGGGTTAACGATCTGGCGTTGCCGTGAGCTGTGGTGTGGGTCGCAGACGTGGCTCAGATCTGGCGTTGCTGTGGCTGTGACGTAGGCAGGTGGCTAGAGCTCCGATTTGACCCCTAGCCTGGGAACCTCCATATGCTGCAGGTGTGGCCTTAAAAAGCAAAAAAAAAAAAAAAAAAAAAAAAGAATGGGACAACAAAGACAAAGCAATGCTTGATCTGGTCACTGTAAACACTGAAATAATTTTGCATAGAAGTGTAATGCTATCTCTGTATATTTAAAAATCTCCAGCCACACTCTTTCCTGCTTTATGGGTTTTTCCTCAGCCTGGATGCCATTCTCTCCTTCATATGTAAAATTCCTAATCATCCATTACTGTTCAAAGGTTTTCCTCAGTAAAGCCTCCACTGACTTGCAGAGTAGGTCAAGTAGCATATAATAAAGCTTCTTATCAGCTATAACTTCCCTTTACAGCTTCAACACAGCTATAGTGAAGTAACTCTCAGTGTAATTCACTGTTTAAAGTTCAGATTCTGTCACAGAATGTCAGCATCATAAGGGCAAAAACCCTTTCCCTTTTTTTCAGTTTCATCTTTAGTATCGAGCATGGCACTTGGCACATAGCAAGTACTCCAAAAGTGTCTTTTACAATGAAGAATTGTTGAACTCTGAAATTTGCCAAATGTTTATTATATGCAGTTTCTGTGCTGGGTTCTGCTCATGAAGGCACGTGGTCTGAGACTCTTCCTTAACTTTTACCTAATTTAACTTTATCCCAGACACTAGTTTTTAACTACATCAAAATACTTACCTCAGGGATTTAGATTTTGATGAGGATAACCAAAAAGAAAAACAAAACTAAAACCTAATACCTCCAGCAAAATGAACAACTTAATGAAATATCTGGTTACTAATTCACATTTACCTACAGCTCGTATCCTTTAATATACAAAATATGATATGACTTTTTCTTTCTGAAGTAGTAGTTTTTTTGTTTTGTTTTTGTCTTTTTGCTTTATCTAGGGCTGCACCCGCGGCATGTGGAGGTTCCCAGGCTAGGGGTCTAACAGGAGCTGTAGCCGCCGGCCTTCGCCACAGCCACAGCAACGCGGGATCCGAGCCGCGTCTGCAACCTACACCACAGCTCACGGCAACGCCGGATCCTTAACCCACTGAGCAAGGCCAGGGATAGAACTCGCAACCTCATGGTTCCTAGTTGGATTCGTTAACCACTGAGCCACAAAGGGAACTCCTGAAGTAGTAGTTTTTAAAGTTAGTACTCTTCTCTATCCTGAGGCCAAAGGCCTAAATATCAGTCTGAAGACATCAAGAATAGACATTTAAGCAGTCCTTTAATGGTTAGTTATATGTAATTTGATTAGTGAAGAATTTCCTTTTAACCAAACTGCCAACTTGTCTAAAGTATTTTCAGAAGTGAAAAGAACATACTTGCCCACAGTTATGTGAAAATTGCCCGCTACTTTATTGACATACAGATGACCATGAATTCTGCAAGCATCTGGAGGCTGTGATGAATCATCCTCCCTGTTACAACAAGAGATGCTAGTGTGACTTACAGCACATTCAACAGAGTCACTACCTTCTGGTGAGGAAATTTTGTAGAGGGGAAAGAAATCCCTAAAGATCAGCTTTTAGGTAATGTTCGAAATGTCAAAGTAGAATAGCAATTTTTTGAAGTCTACACATTTATTTAAAAAAATACATGTATAAAATGGAAAAACTTACATAATTACATAATTATTATATATATGTATATTTAAAATTACACAAATTTAAAATCCCATGGTTCTTCATATTTAAACAGAAGACTAAGTCCAATGAGGTAATAAAAATTAAAAGGAAAGAATTATTAGTTCAACAAAGATATACTTTCATCATCTGGCACTTCAAACGATAGAGAGAGACGGGAAAAAGAATGTGAGATGGGGAGGGCATGTCACTTAATTTCAATAGACAATTACTAAACAAACATAAAATATCTGTATGGTTTTAAATTTAAATGATCATTTGCAAGATTATACCATTTCCAAATATCAGCTTTTATAATCTATAAGAGAAAAAAGTAAAGTAAAACATGAAATTCCAAACAAAGCATATACAACCTCATAATGGTAAATGCAATTACTTGGTTCTCAAAGCATAGTACAATTTATATGAAAGTATACCATACATACATAAAAGAAAAATTAAATGAAAAGGAAAAATATCATTTGTGATAACCCTGATCAGTATCACAGGCTATAAATAAAAAGTAGAAAAGATTTCATCATATAGAAACATGAGATTCAAAGAATTAAACTAATACTAAAATTTTATCACTGTAAATTCTTAACAGATGCACATTTAAAATATACCTTACCTTGGTGGAAGTGCTGTTGATGCACTTTTAAAAGCACTTTTAAATATCACATCTTGAAGTGAATGTTCTTCTTGCAGTCTACTCTGAATTCGCTGCAGCATCCTACATACAAAACAAGTAATAGTTTAGAAACACAGTAAGACACAGAGAGAGCCAACACTATTTTAAAAATAAAAATGGGTAGCTGACTTAGTTAAGCCATACATGTATTATCACAGAACTTTATTGTAAAATAAAGTAAGAAGTTTTCTTTGGTCGTTTCCTTCAAAGTATAGAAAACTTGGGGTAGTGTGGCTAGAGGCCTAACAGCTGGGCTCCTTAAGCCTGCCTGGTTCCATCAGTAACAGATGTAAAATCTGGGTTACCAAGAAGGAGTTTCAGTTCACCTGAATATCTAAATTCATCTATCATGCATGGATATAGCACTAAATAAAGTGTTATTGATACAAAGAATGAGACAAATAACGGGTCACATAACAGACTTGGAGGACTTAAAGCAGGAGATTACTGGGATACAAATCCACAACACAAGCATCCAATTCTTATTACAAACCAGGCCACACTGACATTTAATAACCTGATGTCTGCCTGTTCCAAAGTAACTCAAATTTTATTCTATGACAAGACCATTCTAAAGAAAATATTATACTCTATTACCTAAAGTTTTTCAAAAGAATATCACAGATAAGGTATAGGATTACAGAAATCAAAGTATACATTTGAGAACCCATGCTTAGACTTTCTTTTTAAATATACTTAGCCACAAAAAAGCACATTAGATGCTGGAAGATTTTTTTCACAAAATTCTTATGTTTACAATAACTTATAAAATTACATATTCTGAACCAAACCAAGAATATATTTCCTCTAATATTTCTATTTTCAGTAATAAATCTGTATCTTTAAATACAATCCTATTTTACCCCCTTTTAATTCTATATTTTTAAATAACTAACATACAGTCTTGCGCATCAGAGTTTAAATTTAGCAGAACAGGAGTTCCTGTAGTGGCACAGCGGAAACAAATCCGACTAGGAACCATGAGGTTGCAGGTTTGATCCCTGGCCTTGCTCAGCGGGTTAAGGATCTGGCGTTGCTGTGAGCTGTGGTGTAGGTTACAGACATGGCTGGATCCTGCGTTGCTGTGGCTGTGGTGTAGGCGGGTAGCTGTAGCTCCGATTTGACCCCTAGTCTGGGAATCTCCATATGTCACGGGTGCAGCCCTAAAAAGCAAAAGCAAAAATAAAATAAATAAATAAATTTAGCAGAACAAAATTTATACCCAGAGGGAAGGAGAGATGAACAGACAAAACACAGAGGATTTTTAGGGCAGTAAAACTACAGGAAGTATAATAGCGGGTACATGTCATTATGTACTTGTTAAAACTCACATCATATACAACATCAAGAGTGAATGGGTGATAGTGATGTGTCCACGATGATGCACAAATCATAAGAAATGTACCACTCTAACATGCACTATTTATACGGTAGAGATTGTAGAGGAGTTGCAGGGGATATGTGGGAGCTATGCACTTTTTGCTCAGTTTTGCTATGAACCTAAAACTACTCTCAAAAAGGCTTTAAAGGTAGGGAGTTCCCTTCGTGGCTCAGTGGTTAATGAATCTGACTAAGAACCGTGAGGTTGTGGGGTCAATCCCTGGCCTTGCTCAGTGGGTTAAGGATCCGGCGTTGCTGTGAGCTGTGATGTAGGTCGCAGACGCGGCTCGGATCCCGCGTTGCTGTGGCTGTGGCATAGGCTGGCAGCTACAGCTCTTGTTAGACCCCTAGCCTGGGAACCTCCATATGCCGCAGGTGCGGCTCTAGATAAAAGGCAAAAAAGACAAAAAAAAAAGGCTTTAAAGGCTTCAAATAACTTGAAAAAATGATAAATATAGAAAGGAAGAGGAAGCAAATGTAAATTGGTTAATACTTCATATCCCATCAAAATGATACAATAAGCATTTTCTAAAAGTGCAAGAGAAAGATAAAATTACGTATGCACCACCCCCTAAGAACACTGGTAAAAACAGCGCTATGTAAAATAACATGACATTTTTATACTACAAATTCAGTAGAAATAAAAAGCAGTAATCAAGAAAGCTACATCCAGGGTTTGAGATTTTACTACTACAAGAGATTAACTGGAATTCTAAATATTTTGAAAAAGCAGAATAACTGAAAGAGAACTTGAATATCATTTAGTAAATTCAACATGTAAGGAACATTCTGGTATGCACAGCATTCAGGTTGTTTGGCTTTGGTTTCTTCAAGAATATTTGTTTAAAAACATAACATGGTAATCTAGGAAGCTACAAGAAGATAGGTCCCATCTTCAGAATTATATATACAAAAACTTAAAATCTTTAGATCTAATGCTAGCAGAAAATGAAACCTTCATATTTTTGCATGTCCTGTTCTTCCAGAGTTCAACTTCTAGTGCTGGGCAGAGGGAAAAGAGGTTGATGATACCAAACTGTGTGTGTCTGTGTGTGTGTATAACTTCTGCCTCAAATATACCAATAAATATTCAAGCTCACATATGAAAGTAAGTAGAGAACTCTTACTATGGTGAAAAACATGTAATTTTAATAATAAAAGTGCAACCTCTTCTCTCACTTATTACTAGTCTTAACAATGAATAAAATTCCAGGTGAAAAGAGACTTCTCACTTTAATATTTATGGATTAAAGTAGTAGATTTCATCTCTGGATAGCTGTCTAATAAAAGAACTAAAAGCCCAGAGTCACTTAATATTTACTACTTTTGTTCAACTCCGTTCATTTCAAATTTAAAAACTGCCCTAAATGATGAAAGTGAAAATTAAAAGAAGAGCATTCTTGAAATGTACTTAGGGATTAGAGAAAAAAATTAAAAACAAAAGATGGGTACAAAAAAAATTGTTGTAATAATCTTAAATTAGGCAATGCCTTTTTAAAGCACAAGACGTAGTCTACACTACAAAGACAAAACGGTGAAGTAGAAGACCTAGAGCTCACCTCCTCCCACAAGAACACCCAAATCACAAGTAACTGCTGAAGAGCTATCAATAAAAAAGACTGAAACCTACCAAAACAGATATTCTAAGTCCAAAGACAGAAAAAATCAAAAAGAGTTGGTAGGAGGGGCACTCTTGCAATATAATAAAATCCCATACCCCCAGGTGGGCAACCCACAAACTGGAGACTTTTATCACAGAAGTCCTCCCGTGGGAATTGTGAACCCCACATCAGGCTCCCCAGCCTGGGGCTCTGGCACTGGGAAATGCTTTCAGAGCATTTGGCTTTGGAGGCCAGCAGAGCCTGAGTGCAGGAGCTCCACAGAACTGGGGAAACAGAGATTCCACTCATGGAGGGGGCACACAAGGTCCCACACACCAGGTCCCAGCACAAAAGCAGTAACCCTGCAGGAGCCTGGGACAAACCTACCTGGTGGTCTTGGAGGGTCTCCTAGGGAGACGAGGGCTGTGGCTCTCTGTTGGGACATAAAAGCTAGTGGGGAACATACTTGGGAATACTCCTCTGAAGGCTTCTATCTTACTTGAGACATTAGCATCAAGACCTGGTCCTGTCCAATAGGTTAGGCTCCAGTGCTAGGAGATCTCAGGCCAAACAACCAGCAGAGTGGGAACACAGTCCCATCCAACAACAGACGTTTTCTAAAGACTTTCTGAGCTGAGAGCCACTTCCAGACATGCCCTTTGACACGGCCCTGACCATCACAGGGCCAAGACCAAATTCCACCCACCAGCGTGCAGGTACCAGCACCTCACACCAGAAACCCTGCACAAACCTCTAGACCAGCCTCTCCTAGCAGGGGACAGACACCACAAAGAACAAAACTATGATCTTGCAATCTGCAGAACTAAGCCTATAAACACAAATTAGAACCTACCCTGGGACCGGCTGGTCCCTGGCCCCTGGGTGATGAAAGGGGTGTGTACTGCTGGAACACACAGGACATCCTCTAGAGAAAGCCAGTTCTTCAAGATGGAGAAACATAACTAAGCTACTATATATATAAGAACACAAATAGAAATTTAAACAAAATGAGATGATAATGAAGTATGTTCCAGAGAAAGAAAGTAGACAAAAAACCCAGAACAACCAAGTGAGGTGGAGAAAGGCAAACTATCCAAGGAAGAGCTCTGAGAAATGATCATAAAGATAATCCAAGAACTCAAGAAAAGATTGGAGGCATAGAGGACGACACTACGAGAAGTTTTTTTTAAACAAAGATTTAGGAAAAAATAACAACCAGAGTTGAAGAATATAAAAACTGATATGAAAAATACACTAGAAGGAATCAACAGCTGAATAAATGAGGCAGAACAATGAATAAGTGAGCTGGAGGACACAGTGATGAAAATCACTGCCTCAGAAAATAATAAAGAAAAAAGAAAGGAGGACAACTTAAAAGACCACCGGAATAATATCAAATGCACCAACATTTGCATTAGAGTGGTCCCAGAAGGAGATGAGAGAGAGAGAAAGGGTCTGAGAAGACATTTGAAGAAATAATAGCTGAAAATTTCCCTAACGTGGGAAAGGAAGCAAGCACACAGGTCCAGAAACTACACAGAGTACTTTACAAGAACAACCCAAGGAGGAACACACCAAGGCACACATAATCAGGCTGACAAAAACTAAATATAAAAAGAAAATGTTAAAAGCAATGAGGGGAAAAACAACAAATAACATAAAAGGAAAGCCCTATAAAGTTATGACCTGATTTTTCATCAGAAACTGCTGGCCAGAAGGGAGCAGCATGATATATATAAAGTGATGAAAGGGGAAAACCTATGACCAAGAATATTCTACCCAACAAGTCTCTAGGAGAAATGAAAAGCTTTACAAATAAGTAAAAGCAAAAAGAATTCAGTGGCTCTAGATAAAGGCAAAAAGACAAAAAAAGACAAAAAAAAAAGAATTCAGCACCTTCAAACCAGCTCTACAACAAATGCTAAGGGACTTCTCTAGGTAGAAAAGAAAGGGCCTCATCTAGAGACAAGAAAATTATGAAAAGAGAAAGCTCATCAGTAAAGGCAAACATACAGTAAAGGCAGAAAATCATCCACATGTAAGTATGATATCTAAACCAACAATCATGAGAGGAGAAAAGTATAAGTGCAAGATATTTGAAATTAAAGGATCAGAAATTTAAACCAATTATGAATACACACACACACACACATAGCTTCATCAAAACCTCATGGTAACCACACACCAAAATTCTGTAACAGATATACACCATATATATGCTGTCTACAAGAAACCCACTTTAGATCTAAGGACACATACAGACAGAAAATGAGGGGATGGGAAAAGGTATTGCATGCAAAATGGAAATCAAAAGAAAGCTAGAGTAGCTATACTCATATCAGCAAAAGAGATTTTAAAATAAAGACTGTTACAAGAGACAAAGAAGAACACTATAGGGAGTTCCTTCCTGGCTCAGCAGGCTAAGGATCTGGCTTTGTCACTGTTATGGCTCAGTTCACTGCTGTAACAGAGGTTCAGTCCCTTGCCCCAGGACTTCTGCATATCACAAGTGAAGCAAGGAAGAAAAAAAAAAAAAAAAAGGACACTAATGTAATAATCAAAGAATCAGCCAAAGAAGATATAACAACTATAAATATATATGCTTTCAACTCAATATACAAAGCAAATATTACCAGACGTAAAAGCAGAAATTGACAGTATCAATAAGTATAGGGAACTTTAGCACCTCCTTTACATCAACGGACAGACCATCCAGATAGAATATCAATAAAGAAATACAAACCTTAAATGGTACATTAGACCAGATGGACTTACTCAACATTTACAGGGCATTCTATCTGAAAGAAGCAGAATATACACACTCTTTTCAACTCCACATGGAATATTCTCTATGATGGATCACATGCTAAGCCGCAAAGCAAGCCATGGTAAATTAAAGAAAACTAAAGCAACTTTTCCAACTAAAGTGATATGACAATAGAAATTAACTACAAGAAAAAAACTGCAAAAACACAAATATGGGGAGGCTAAAAATTCCTGTTAATCAACCCATGGATCACCAAAGAAGTCAAAAAGAACTCAAAAAAATACCTAGAGACAAATGAAAATGAAAACTCAACAATCCAAAACCCATAGGATGGAGCTGCCATCATGGCTCAGCAGTAACAAACCCAACTAGTATCCCTGAGGATGTGGGTTCAATCCCTGGCCTCCTCCAGTGGGTTAAGGATCCACATTGCTGTAAGCTGTGGTGTAGGCTGCAGAGGTAGCTCAGATCCTGTGCTGCTGTGGCTACGGCACAGGCCAGCAGCTGTAGCTCTGATGTGACCCCTGGCCTGGGAACTTTCATATGCTGTGGGTTTGTTTCTAAAAAAGTAAAACACCAGCAACAACAAAAACCTATGGATACATCAAAAGCTGTCCTAAGAGGGAAGCTTATAGCAATATAAGCTTACCTCAAGAGAAAAGAAAAAACTCAAATAAGTAACATAATGTTACACTAAAGCAACTGAAGAAAGAAAAAACAAAATCCAAACTTAGTAGAAAGAAAGAAATCATAAAGATCAGAGCAGGAATGAAATAGAAACTAAAAAAAAAAAAAAAAAAAAAAAAAAAAAAAAAAAAAAAAAAAAAAAAAAAAAAAAAAAAAAAAAAAAAAAAAAAAAAAAAAAAAAAAAAAAAAAAGAAACGAAAAGGCCAATGAAACAAAAACATAGTTCTTTGAAAAGATAAACAGACTCATCAAGAAAAAATGGAGAGGTCCAAAATCAATAAATTAGAAATGAAAAAGGAGAAGTTACTATTACAAGCAACTAGATGTCAATAAAATGGACAACCTAGAAGAAATGGACAAATTCTTAGAAAGGTACAACCTACCAAAGTTGAACAGGAATAACTAAAAAGTATGAACTGCACTTAAATTGAATCTGTGATTTAAAAACTCTCAACAGCAAAGGCCCAGGACCAAAGAGCTTCACAGGTGAATTCTACCAAGCATTTAGAGAGGAGTTAACACAAACTATTCCAAAAAACTGTACAGCAACACTTCCAAACTCATTCTATGAGGCTACTACCATCACTCTGATACCAAAACCAAAGAAGATATCACACACACACACAAAAATTACAAGCCAGTATCACCAATGAACATAAATAAAAAAAAAAATCCTCAGTGAAATAATAGCAAACCAACTCTAACAATATATTAAAAAGATCATATACCATGATCAAGTGGGATTTATCCCAGGGATGCAAGGATTTTTCAGTATCTGCAAATCAAGCTGTGTGATACACCACATAACAGATTAAAGAATAAAAACCATACATTTATCCCAAGAGTTTCAGAAAAAGTTTTATTTGATTTTGTTTTAATTTTATGGCCATGCCTGCAGCATATGAAAGTTCCCTGGTCAGGGACTAACTCTTAGCTGCAGCTGCAATCTATGTCACAGGTGTGGCAATGCCAGATTCATTAACCCACTGCACCAGGCCAGGGATCAAAAGTGTGCCTTCACAACACCCTAAGCTGCTGCAATCAGATTCTTAACCCAACCTGCCACAGTAGGAGGCCCCAGGAAAAGCCTTTGACAAAATTCAGCATCTATTATGATAAACAGCCTCCAGAAAGTGGGCATAGAGGGAACCTACTTCAACAAAATAAAGGCCATAAATGACAAATCCATGGATAAAATCATGTATGACAGTGAAAGGCTGAAAGCATTTCAGAAAAGGTCAGGAACAAGACAAAGATGCCCATTCTCACCATCTTCATTCAACAGTTTTGGAAGCCTTAGCCATGGTAATCTCAGAAGAAATGGAAGGAATCCAAATTGGAAAAGAAGAAGTGAAAATGCCACTGTTTGTAAATGATATGATACTAGATATAGAATATCCTAAAGACACTACCAGAAAACTATTAGAGCTCATCAATGAATTTGGTAAAGCTGCAGGATACAAAATTAATACACAGAAACGTCTTACATACACCACCAACAAAAGATCAGAAGGAAAAATTGAGGAAACAATCCCATTTACAATTGCATCAGAAAGAATAAAAGAACTAGGTATAAATCTACCTAACGAGGCATAAGAACTATACCCTGAAAACTATAAGATAATGATGAAAGAAATCAAATATTACACAAACAAATGAGTTCTTGGATTGGAAGAATTAATATTGTCAAAATGACTACACTATCCAAGGCAATCTACAGATTCAATGCAATCCCTATCAAATCAAAAATGGCATTTTTCTCAGAACTAGAAAAAAAAAATTAAATTTCTCAAGAAACACAAAAGATCCCAAATAGCCAAAACAATCTTTTTTGGCCACACACACAGCATGCGGAACTTCCTGGATAAGAGATAGGACCCAAGCCATGGAAGTGACCCAAGCCACCTCAGTGACAATGTTGGATCCATAACCAGCTGAGCCACCAGAGAACTCTAGCCAAAGCAACCCTGAAAGAAATCAGACTCCCTGACTTCAGTCTCTACTACGAAGCTACAGCTATCAAAATAGTATGGTACTAGAACAAAAACAGAAATATACATCAATGGAACAAGACAGAAAGCCCAGAAATAAACCCACGCACCTATGGTCAATTAATCTATAACAAAGGAGCAAGAATATACAATGGAAAAAAGACCGCCTCTTCAATAAGTGGTCCGGGAAAACTGGACAGCTACATGTAAAAGAATGAAATCAGAACATTCTCTAAAACCATAAGCAAAAATAAACTCAAAATGGATTAAAGACCTAAATGTAAGACCAAATACCATAAAACTACTAGAGAAAAACAGGCAGAACACTCTTTGACATAAATCACAGCAGTATCTTTTCAGATCACTTCCTAGAGTAATGGAAATAAAATAAAAACAAAAATAAATGAAAAGGGACCTAATTAAACTTAAAAGCTTTTGCACAGCAAAGAAAACCATAAACAAAATGAAAAGACAACCTACAGAATGGAAGAAAATATCTGCAAAAGATGCAACTGGCAAGTGAGTAATCTCCAAAATAGACAAACATCTCATGCAGCTTTATATTCAAAAAACAATCAATCCAATCAAAAAATGGACAGAAGATCTAAACAGACATTTCTCCAAAGAAGACAGATAGACTTCCAAAGAGCAAATGAAAAGATGCTCAACATCAGCATTTATTAAAGAAATGCAAGTCAAAATGACAATGAGGTATCTATTCACACAGTTCAGAATAGTCATCCTGAAAAAGTCTACAAACAATAAATGCTGGAGAGGGTATAGAGAAAAGGGATCCCTCCTACACTGTAGGTAGGAAGGTAAACTGGAGCAGCCACTATAAAGAACAGTATGGAGGTTCCTTAAAAAGTGAAAAACAGGAGTTCCTGTTGTGGCTCAGTGGGTTAAGAACCTGAAATTGTTTCCGTGAGGATGCAGGTTTGATCCCTGGCCTTGCTGAGTGGGTTAAAAGATCCAGCGTTGCCGGAAGCTAGTGTAGGCTATAAATGCAGCTCAGATCCCTCATTGCTGTGGCTGTGGTGTAGGCCCCAGCTGCAACTTCAATTCAACCCCTAGCCCAGGAACTTTCATATGCCTCAGGTGTGGCCCTAAAAGGCAAAGGAAAAAAAAAGCTAAAAAGAGAGCTACCACATGATCTCGCAATTCTACACCTGAGCATATATCCAGAGAAAACCTAATTTGCAAAGATACATTCACCCCACTGTTCAAAGTAGCATTATTTACAATAGCCAAGATATGCAAGCAACATACGGATAGATGAATGGATAAAGAAGATGTTTTACATTTATACAATGGACTATTACTCAGCCATAAAAATGAATGAAATAATGTCATTTGTAGCAACATGCATAGACTGAAGATATTATTATACTATGAAGTAAGCCAGAGAAAGACAAATATCATATGATATCACTTACATGTGGAATCTAAAAAAGAAAGGATACCAATAAACTTATTTACAAAACAGAAATACTCATAGACAAAAAAACAAACTTATAGTTACCAAAGGAGCTGGAGAAAGAAGGATAAATTAGGAGGCTGGGATTAAAATATGCCCATTACTATACATAAATTAGACAAACAATAATGTATAGCACAGGAAATTACGTATTTTATAATAACCTATAATGTAAGAGAATGTAAAGGAAGAAAATATATATATATGTTCATGTATGACTGTATCCCTTTGCTGTACACCTGAAACAAAAATTAAAAAAAAAAAAGCATAACCTATAACCAGAAACAAAGAGTAGATGTGTAGTAACCATTTATAACAAAGAAATAATCTCTTTAATACACAAAGGATTCTTTAAGAAAAAAACCCAACAACCAAGCAAAATGTGCATAGGGAGTGATCAAGCAGTTTCACACACATATAAACAGGAAAAAAAATCATCGAGAAATGCTAACTGAAACAAGTGCAATACCAGTTTTCACCTATAAAATTAGCAAAAATTTTAAAAGTCTGATTACACTCGGTGTTGCTGAGGTGGTCCAGGACAAGTGATTTCATATAGTTTTGGAGTATATGAAACTATTTCAGAAGATATTTGGCATTACCTAGCAAAAATATTTTTTCAGTTTTACTAAGATATAAGTGGTATGTCACACTACAAATTTAAGGTGTACGACATATTACCTGACAGATGGATATATTGTGAAATGATTACCACAATAAGTTCAGTGAGCAACCACCAACCTCACCATTACAAAGTTTCTTTCCCTGTGATAAGAACTTACAGAAATATTAAATATCCCCTACAAGGGAAATTCTATTCTAGAAACTTTATACACGCACAGGTACACATATACATAAATAAATTCACACAAGTACAAAAGGAATATATTTATATATTCACACAAGGAATTAGAGTCAAGAATTTTCATTAAGCATGTTTTTAATATTAGGATCCTGCAAGCAACCTAAATGCCCATTGATAAGGATCCAATTAAATGAATTACAGTTTATCTATAAAATGTATCATATGTACTAAAGTGAGATGTCCAAAATAATGTTAGGTTGGAAAAAGTCAAATTACTAAAAATTGTATATAATGAGTCCCTCTGTATTAAAAAAGTAACATAAGCAAATAAGGAAACATACAGAATGCCATTGGTAGCAACATGAATGCTACAGAAAATTATATACACACAGAATATTTCTTGAAGCCTGCACAAGAAATTTAACTCTGGTTATTACTACTAGTAAGTGGTTTAGAAAACGATGAGGAAGCTTTTACTTTTACTTTATATTATTTATATTCACATTTGATCATATATTGCTTTTAAAAATTTTTAAATAGTGCAATTTTATATTATTATTTTTTTGCCTTTTGTCTTCTTAGGGCTGCAGCCGCGGCACATGGAGGTTCCTAAGCTAGGGGTCAAATCAGAGCTGCAGCTGCCAGCCTACACCACAGCCCCAGCAACGCAGGATCCGAGCTACATTTGCAACCCACACCACAGCTCACAGCCAACAGTGGATCCTTAACCCACTGAGCGAGGCCAGGGATTGAACCCACGTCCTCATGGATACTATTCGGGTTCGTTAACCACTGAGCCACGACGGGAACTCCATAAATAATACAATTTTAAAAGAAAATTAAAATATATTCACGAGTCAAAGTGCATTATGGAAAATATTTATATGACTTTCCTAGGTTCTGATAAAATTTTTTTAAATTGTAAAGATTATATACTATATTCCACTAATATTTCATCCAAAGAAATGCCTAGAGAAATATGTTTAATTTATGAATAATTCACAGTAGACAAAATAGACAAAGCGTGATCTAGATTTCTATGGACCACAATACTTTGTTTTCTTATTACCTCTGCCACTCTCTCTGCTGTGGTGAAAGGTCAAATATTGCCTGAAATAAAGGAAAACATAATCACTAGCACAGTCAAATTCTCTTGGCTTTTATATTATAATTTTTAAAAATTTTCTTTGAGCAAGTAACAAATTTATCGTGTTGTTAAAAACAGGTACTCATAATTTACATTTAAACTTCCATAAGTCAAACTCAAAAACTTACATGATACTTTTACTCGAAAGTAGTACAAAGAAATTTTACTAATTGCAAATATTTTCCCGTTAGCATTTATAGGAATGGATTCAACGAAATCTATCATATGTACAAAATGGTATCTTGGGACTTAAAATCATTTAATTAATGCCAGCACAGAACTTGAAAAATGAAAAAGACATATAGCTAAAATATATATGCAAGCACCCAAAGCCCCTATTCTTGCCAGAAAAATAACATGATAAAGCCAATCATTTTTGAAATAAGCTAAACAATGGCACTGGATTTCCCAAACTATTAATCAAAAAAGAATAATTCAAGAAATTTTATCACTAAAAAAAAAATTTATCAATATATTATTTCCCTACCATTCTCTAAAAAATTTTAGAGGGTTAGTTCAAGATAATTATCTCCTCACAATTTAAAACAATTAAATTCTCACAATGTCTAAAGAAACAGAAAAATGAGGACACAAACTACATCATTTTAAAACATTTTAAATTAACATCCACTTATTGGAAATCTTCAGGAATTTATGTAAGGCACATACAAAGAAAATTAAATTGAGAAGAGAGCCCAACATATAGTTTATTTCATGGGACAGAAAAGTCCATGTAAGCAGCAAGCAAATCCCCAATGAAGAGTAACGGATAAAACAGGTGATAAAAGATAAGACACTTGAGGAAAAGACAGGCTCCATCCCAAGAACACTCAGCAGTGTTATTCCCAGCTTATATGAGGTCTGGACAGTATTCTAAACAAGCAAAAATACCGCCACAGCTGGTTGCTAATGAAGACAGTCACACCTGTCAAAGAAAAAAGAATTAACCTAGCTATATTTAACCTGTCAAAACAAAAAAAAACTAGAAAAAGGAAGTCTGAGGTATTACGGTGAATCACTCTGCCACCCTGAGCTCAATGTGACTTCCTCCTTTTCAAAAGCACCTGAAATTCTAATTTCACTTTGAAGAAACAAAGCATATCTAAATTATATCCTTTTCCTTTCATCTAGGTTTGAAAAAGAAGATGTGAGTGGGGAAGAGGTGGGAACTGACTAAGTCAACAGTCTATTTCAACTCTCAATCATTTAATTCACCACCGATTTCTGCATTCTTAAAGATAAACAAGAAAACAGATACAGGTAAGTAGGCAGATAAGATTCATTAAATTTGAAAGTGGTCAGTCTGAGGTACAAGCATTAATCTTCCTCTATGATACTACTTATTTCTAAAAATAAGAAAAGTTAGTTTTTTCTAATTATTTTTCAATGAGATTTAATGTCATTGAGACAAAAAAATGGAGGGATCTATAATATATTAAATTTGAAACATCATCACTAAATTTTAACCTATAATGAAGGCATTGAAAAAATGATTGATCCCATTGGATTGGGGCAAAGTTCAAAACATGCATCTGATGCAAAAACTGATAAAGATATTGAGAATAGCACCATGAAATTCAACATCATTTGATAAGAATTTTATAAAGCAGAAGTAAAAGCATTGCTCTGAACATCATTAAAGCAAACAAATAAGCAAAAAAAACCTTTTTTGACTTCAGATCATCATTATCACTGAGAACCAAAAATAATTAGAGAATCCACACTTGGATATGTAGGTCAAATATTTGAATTTCAAATGTAAAAGAAAAAAGCATATAAGTAGATAAATATGTTACCTACAAAGGGAAAAAAAAATGTGCCAGAAGGCAATAAAGGAATGTCTATAAGGTTTTGAGTGCGAAACACCATAAAGCAAGAATTTCATCCTCAGCCAACCTTATATTTTAAAGAACAGAATGACATAAGCAGTCTGTCATAAAACACGACCCACATACAGGTTGTGATGATAAAGAAGTCACAAGGTCCTCACAAAATAATAAATAAAAATAAAGAAACTAAGAACAATAGAAAAAAGAAATAAAATGTAAAGAATAATTATTTCTAAACTAGTAACAAATTGGAATGTAAATGTTGATGAGTCTAATAATAACCATCTTCTTCTAAATTTCCAGATAATAACAATATGCAAATAATATGGTACCTGAATTTTGTCAGATACCTAATTTCACAAAAAAATTACTGTGATAATTTTATAAGTGAGAATACAGGATTTAGGAAGTAGAGGTGTTCAGAGAGGCAATAACAAAGGCTACTTTTTCTTTAGAAATTTCTATTTTAACATGAAGTGTGTATATCGAAAGTTATACTTGGTTGTTGTAAGCTAAAAATAATTTGGTAATCAAAGCAGACCTAAGGGCACCCTTTTTGATCATCTACACATTCAGTTAATTCTAATTCTCCTAAACCACCTTTAACTTCACTTTGCAATATTGTTTAAAGAGGGTTCAAAAAAACAGCTTTTGGTTTCACTATTGTTTTCTTAGTCTCTGTTTCATTTATTTCTGCTCTGATCTTTATGATTTCTTTCCTTCTACTCGGTCACCACTTGTTTGTGTTTTTTTTTTTTTTGGCAGTTTTTTTCCTGTAGTTGATTTCTAGATTTATGGCACTGTGGTCAGAAAAGATATTTGATATTTTCAATTTTCTTAAATTTATCGAGGGTTGATTTGTGCCCAGAATGTGATCTGTCCTGGAGAACGTTCCCTGTGCACTTGAGAAGAATGTGCATTCAGCTGCCTTCAGATGGAATGTTCCATACCACCTGGTCTAATATGTCATTTAAGGCCTGTGTTTCTTTTAACAACTTTCTGGATGAATGATCTGTCCATGTGTAGGCGGGGTGCTGAAGTCCCCAACTATTATTGTGTTACTGTCATTTTCTCCTTTTATGTCTGCTAACATTTGCTTTGTATACTGAGATGCTCTTATGTTGGGTGCACATATATTTACAATTGCTATATCTTCTTGGATTGATTCTTTGATCATTATATAATGTCTCTTATAACAGTCTTTATTTTAAAGTCTATTTTTTCTTATATGAATATTACTTACTCCAGCTTTTTTTATTTCAATTTGCATGGAACATCTTTTTTCATCCTCTCACTCTCAGTCTATATGTGTCCCCAAAACTGAAGTCGACCTGTTGTAGACAGCATAATCATGTGCCTTCTTTTTGTATCCATGCAGCCAGTCTAAGTCTTTTGGTTGGAGCATTTAATCCATTTATATTTAAGGTAATTATAGTATATCCTTACTGCCATTTTGCTAATTGTTTTGAATTTGGTTTTGGTGGCCTTTTATCTTCCTTTCTATTGTTCTATTTTCTTTTGGTTTGATGACTATTTTTAGTGCTGCGCTTGAATTGCTTTTTCTTATTTATTTGTATATCTACTGTAGATTTTTGGTTTGTGGTTGCCATGTTTTGATAAACTGATAAAACCTTAGACAGATTCATTAAGACAAAAAGAGAGTGGACTCAAATCAAAAAATTAAAAATGAAAAAGGAGAGGTTACAATGGACATCATAGAAATATAAAGGATCATAGACTATTACAAGCAACTATATGCCGATAAAATGGACAAACTAGAAGAAATGAACAAATTCTTAGAAAAGAACAATATTCTAAGGCTGAATCAGGAAGAAATAGCAAACAGGAATGGACCAACCATAAGTACTGAAATTAAAAGATGTGATTAAAAAACTTCCAAAAAATAAAAGTCCAAGACAAGATGGCTTCACAGGCAAAGTCTATCAAACATTTAGAGAAGCATCAATACCTATCCTTTTTAAACTATTCCAAAAAATTGCAGAGGAAGAAACACTCCCAAACTCTAAGAGGCCACCATCACCCTGATAGCAAAACCAGACAAAGACATCACAAAAAAAAGAAAATTATAGGCCAATATCATTTATGAATATAGATGCAAAAATCTTCAACAAAATACTAGCAAACTAAATCCAACAATTCATTAACAGGATTATACACCAGGATCAAATGGGATTTATTCAAGGGATGCAAGGATTTCTCAATATCTGCAAATCAATCAGTGTAATACACCATATTAATAAATAAAAGAATAAAAACCATATGATCATCTCAACAGATGCAGGAAAAGCATCTGACAAAATCCAACTCCCAGTTATGACAAAAACCCTCCAGAAAGTAGGCATAGAGAGAACCTACCTCACCATAATACACGCCATATATGACAAACCCAAAGCTGACATAATTCTCAAAAGGGAAAAGCCGAAAGAATTTCTGCTAAGATCAGGAATAAGACAAGGATGTCCACTCTTGCTACCTTTATTTTTTTAGGGCCGTACCTGAAGCATATAGAGGTTCCCAGGCTAGGGGTCAAATCAGACTGCAGCTGCCTGCCTACACCACAGCCATAGCAACACCAGATCTGAGCCATGTCTTCGACCTACACCACAACTTACGGCAATACTGGATCCTTAACCCATTGAGCAAGACGAGGGGATCAAACCTGCATCCTCCTGGATACTAGTTGTGTTCATTACCACTGAGCCACAACTGGAACTCCCTCTCTTGCCACTGTTATTCAACGTAGCTTTGGAATTCCTAGCCACAGCATTCAGAGAAGAAAAAGGAATCCAAATTGGAAAAGAAATAAAATGATCAGTTCGCAGATGACATGATACTATACATAGAAAATCCTAAAAACGCTATCAGAAAACTACTACAGCTCATCAATGAATTCAGTACAGTTGCAAGATAAAAAATTAATACACAGAAATCCCTTGCATTCCTATATACTAGCAACAAAAGATCAGAAAGAGAACTTAAGGAAACAATTCCATTTTACCACCATAATAAAAAGAATAAAACATCTAGGGCTAAACCTCCCTAAGGGGGCAAAAGACCTGTACTCTGAAAACTATAAGTCACCGATGAAAGAAATCAAATGTGACACAGCTGGAAGCACAAAAGACCCCAAATAGCCAAAGCAATTTTGAGAAGAAAAAAAATGGAGCTGGAGGACCCAGGCTCCCTGACTTCAGACTATACTACAAACCTACAGTCATCAAAACAACATGGTACTGGCATAAAAACAGATATACAGAGCAGCGGAACAGGATAAAAAGTCCAGAAATAAACCCATGCACATGCACCTATGGTCAAATGATCTATGAGAAAGAAAGCAAGAATATACAATGGAGAAAAGGCAGTCTCTTCAATAAGTGGTGTGGGGAAACCGGACAGCTACATGTAAAAGAATGAAGTTAGAACACTCTAGGAGTTCCTGTTGTGGCTCAGCAGGCTAAGGATACAATATTGTCTTTTTGAGGATGTAGGTTTGATCCCTGGCCTAGCTCAGTGGGTTAAGGATCCACCATTGCCATAAGCTGAGGCACAGTTCACAGGTGCAGCTCAAATCCACTATTGCCATGATTATGGTAGAAGCCCCAGCTGCAGCTCCGATTTGATCCCTGGCCAGGAATTTCCATAAGCCGCAGGTGTAGCTGTAAAAAGAGAAAAAACAAAACACTAACACCATTCACAAAAATAAACTCAAAATGGATTAAAGACCTAAACATAGGACTAGATACTCTAAAACTCTTAGAAGAAAAGATAGGCAGAACACTCTGACATAAATTGCAACAATATCTTTTTAGATCCACTTCCTAGAGTAATGAAAATAAAAACAAAAATAAACCAATGGAACCCAATTAAACTTAAAGGCTTTTGCAAAGGAAACTATAAACAAAACAAAGACAACTCACAGAATGGGAGAAAATATTTATTTGCAAATGAAGCAACTGACAAGGAATTAATACCCAAAATATACAAACAACTCCTTCAGCTCAATATTAAAAAAACAAACAACCCAATCAAAGAAATGGACAGAAGATCTAAACAGACATTTCTCCAATGAAGACATACAGACGGCCAAAAAACACATGAAAAGATGCTCAACATCACTAATTACTAGAGAAATGTAAATCAAAACTACAATGAGAGAGTTCCTATAGTGGCGCAGCAGAAACAAATCCAACTAGGAACCATGAGGTTGCTGGTTTGATCCCTGGCCTCGCTCAGTGGGTCAAGGATCCAGCGTTGCCATGAGCTATGGTGTGGGTCACAGACATGGCTTGGATCTGGCGTTGCTGAGACTGTGGAGTAGGCCAGTGGCTATAGCTCCGATTAGACCCCCAGCCTGGGAACCTCCACATGCCACAGGTGCGGCCCTAAAAAGACCAAAAAAAAAAAAAAATTACAATGAGATATCACCTTATACCAGTCAGAAGGGCCATCCTCAAAAAGTCTATAAACAGTAAATGCTGGACATGGTGCAGAGAAAAAAGAACACTTCTGCACTGCTGGTGGGAATGTAAGTTGGTACAACCACTATGAGTAAAAAAGTATGGAGTTCCTCAAAAAACTCAAAATAGAACTACCATTTGATCCAGCAATCTCACTCCTGGGCATCTATCCAGAGAAAACCATAATCCAAAAAGATACAGGCACCCAAATGTTCACTGCAGCACTCCTTACAATAGCCAAGCCATGGAAGTAACTTAAACATCCATCAACAGAGGAACGGATAAAGAAGGTGTGATACATATATACAATGGAATCTAGCCATAAAAAAATGGAAAAAATAATGTCATCTGCAGCAATGGAGATTATCATACTAAGTGAAATAAATCAGAGACATATATCCTATGGAATCACTTATTTGTGGAATCTTAAAAAAAAAGGATACAAATGGACTTATTTTTGGAACGGAAACAGACTCATAGACTTTTAAACTTATGGTTATGGTTACCAAAGAGGACAGGAGGCAGCAAGGATGGATTGGAGGTTTGGGACTGCCATACGCACACTGGTATACGGAATGGCTGGCCTACAGAGGCTTGCTGTGTAGCACAGGGAACTCTCCCCAAATATTCTGTGATAATCTGTATGGGCAAATAATCTGAAAAAGAATGAATTCTGTCTATGTATAAATGAATCATTTTGCCGTACAGCAGAAACTATCACAACAATGTAAATCAGCTACACTTCAATAAAACTAAAACAAAAGGTAAAGAGGTAAAACAACTCAAGAATACATGGGTAAACATAAGCACCACAATGCCAACAGAGCAGTCAGCAACTCAAAGTAGCTAGGAATTCTATGCTTTGTTCTTTAAAGCTTCTTTAGGCCTAGTTCTGATCATGACCTTGTAATGTGAGTGATATCTGCCCCTGTAATGTGATGTTTTCTGGTAAATCATTTTTATTTACACACAACTTGTGCTTACTGAACACAACAAGAGCATGTCAGTACTTCCCCTAGGTCTGGGAAATGGTAGTGTGAAGGAAAGGGAAAAAAGTAACTATACATGAAATGTCTCCTCTAAGAGACTGCTTCATACTTGATTACAAGACAAATACAGTTCAAACGTTTGTAAAAACCTAAATTTGGTAAAAGTAAAATACAAATAGGACACAGAATTTCCAAATCAGTAGAAGAAGAAAATTTCATCACTATAGCAACTATATGAAAGAGAAAAGGAAACTTAGAAATCAGTAACAAAAAATAAAAATAAGTTTACAGGAGCTTATTCAGAATGCTAATAACAGTCATCTCAAAGCTTTGGTATTAGAAACAACTTTCTTCTTCCCCCTAAAGGTTTACACAGAATATGGATTTCTTTTGAATTAAGAATACATATTTAAAAAAAAAAAAAAATAAGCTCAGACTGAATTAAAAGCAATTATCAAAACTTTCTTCAAAGGAACAATTCTCCAAAGCACACTTAAAAAGAACATGTGAAATCAAACTTACTGGTTCATAAACTAGACCATCTGCAGATGCAACCATTGTTTCTGCTAAATCCAATACATCTGCTCCAACATCTGTATAAAAAAATTTAGAAGTTTCACATTCTATATTTAGAGCCAAACTATATCTGATAAAAATTAACAACTTAAGATGACTAATAAAGGAGTTCCCTTGTGACACAGGAAGTTAAGCATCCAGCACTGTCACTGCAGCAATCCAGGTCACTGCTGTGTCATGGGTTTGATCCCTGACCTAGGAACTTCTACATGCTCAGACGTGGCTGGAAAAAAAAAAAAGGAAAACTAAAAGAAAACTCACAAATAATGTAGAATCACTTTCCTATGTTGCTTATTTTTTTCAAAAGTTAAAACAGTAGCATCATACAGTTTGGGTGGAGCTATTTCCAAGAATTAATAATGCTTTTTCTACTTCTCACCCAGTAAAAAAGATGATTCAGAATCCTACAGTAAAAAAGCATAAACTTGGAATTCTCTTGTGTTGCCGCAGGTTAAGGATCAGTGTTGTCACTGTAGTGGCTTGGGATGCCTCTACAGCAAAGGTTCAGTCCCTGGTGGGAGAACTTCCACACGCCGTAGGCACAACCAAAAAAAAAAAAAGGCATGAACTTTACTGAACTGAAGAGCTTTGTAAAAACTGGCAAGAACCTAATCATAAGTACTAAATGGCTGCTGAACAGTATCAACTACAAGGCTTATTTTTAGAGATTAAGAGAAATCTTAAGGCAAAGCTGTTGGTAACTTTTAAAATATCAACAAATAGGAAAAATTTATTTTGAAAAGATCTAAAATAATGCAAAATATGATACTCAGGATTAACTCTAACTCATAGTTTAGAAATGAAGTATTTATTTTTTCTTAAAATTATGAACATAAGGAAAAATAAATGGAAAAGGAAAAGAAATTTAAGATTGTTCTTAAATGAAATCTCCTAGAAATTAACCTCCTTAATTGGAGAAAATAATTTCACACTTGAAAAAATTTTGCCTGAACTAATGAAATTTTGGTCTCTACTTTTCAAGTAGTAATTTAAGATACAATTCCTCATTTTTGAGAGCAATACTGATTCAAACATTATCTAGCTGGTGTATTAATACTTTACCATACTTCTACCAGTACAATCAAAATGAAGCCAGTGAAAGTGAAAAAAAAAAACAGAAAAGAGTAACATCACTGTTAACTTAAAAGACTTGAATCTGTATTTTAATATGCAAAAGTAAAGGGTAGTAAACTGAAACAATGAAACAAGACGTGTCTGTGAAAGTGAGTGTAAAAACTCGTACTCCAAACAAAAAAGAAATAAAAGATATACCTAAACTAGAACTTTCATTTATAAGAATTTCCTCCAATTTTCTTTCATTTTAATTATGGAGAAGAAATTAAAGACTATTAGCTGGGGAAAAAATAACTTTCATTCTTAAATGCAAATACAGCAATAGTACTTTAAGATATTATAAAGGAAAAATAAAGTTAAAACAACCACTGGTTTGTATTTTTTACTAGCAGTCATTTAAACCATAAACTATATACGCATTCATCAAGTTAAAGATATACTTACACTGACACTTCATGGCAACGGTAATATCTATATTGATTCTCAATTTGCTAAAAGACAAAAAGGAAACATTAATACCAATTTATCCACAAAACATGAGAACTACAAATCAACAGCTTTTAAGGCAAAGCTGTCGGTGACTTTTAAAATATCAACAAATAGGAAAAATTTATTTTGAAAAGCGAGGTCTTTATACAGAATAAAATATGTCAGTTAGAACCTGGATGGCACTTCAGGAGTTCCCGTCATGGCTCCGTGGTTAACGAACCCGACTGGTAACCATGATGTTCTGCATTCAATCCCTGGCCTTGCTCAGTGGGTTAAGGATCCGGTGTTGCCGTGAGCTGTGGTGTAGGCTGCAGGTGCGGCTTGGGTCCTGCGTGGCTGTGACTGTGGTTAGGCCGGCAGCTACGGCTCCAATTAGACCACTAGCCTCGGAACCTCCATATGCCTCGGGTGCGGCCCTAAGGAAAAAAAAAAAAAAAGACAAAAAACCTGGATGGCACTTCACATGGCCAAAACAGAGGCACTTTACAAGTAAAAATTTTATTTTATAATTATTTGAAAAGCCTTTCTGATTTGACAAAATTTTAACAAGCCTCCTTTAACTAATTCTATAATTAATAACTAGAAGCAACTCAGACAAAAAGTCTTAACCTCTGTTTACATAAAGCTAACATAGACTTCTCCATTAAAGAATGTAAAACTTTTAAAATGAAGAGTGACGAATTGAAAGTCTTTCCCCCTTACTTATCAAATAAATAACATATATCAGGCATTACTACCTTTATTCTTTATCATGAACTCATAAAGTAGATTAGCTTCGGTTCTGCAGAACTATCAAACTTTTTTTCACCCTAATAATTTTCATATGCTTTCAACAGGGAGTACAGATTTTCAGAGCTTAATAGTCTTAAAAATTGTCTAGAGTTCAAACTGTGCCCCAAGTAAAGAATCCTATGGTTTAGGATCAGAAGATGTGATAGGAACGAAAGGATGAGGCCAAGTAAACAGGATTCTGGGCAACTCTACTACACTTCTGTGGCGAACTACATATGACTTCATTTGTAAAGAATAAAAAATGTTTCATTGCTGCTAAAAAAAATGAAAGAAAAACAACGAATTCCTTAAAAAAGAATGTATCAAGAAAAACACTGATGCTATAGATGAAGAACCTGAAGCCCAAAAGAAGTCAGTTTTATGATCTGCCCCAGGTTACACAACAACTTTTACGAAGGTTGACTAATTTATAGTTCTCATTGACCTGATAAGAAAAGTAGTATAATTATTACCCCCATTTTACAAAAAAGGAAACAGAAGCACATGCAGATAATAGATTTAAGTTCCCTAAAGTTAATACCTAGTGAAAAGCAGAGCTGAGATTGAAATTGAGAAGTAAATGTTTCTTGCTGTCTTGTGCAATCTTGCTATAAAACTGTTATGTTTAATCAATTAAAAAATCCAAACAATACAAATAAATTAAAGTATATTTTGTCTCCTAATTAAGGTACTAATATTTTCAAAGATTTAAAAAGTGGTGTTGCCAGTCAGAATGGCCATAATTAACAAGTCAACAAATAACAAATGCTGGAGTGGGTGTGTTGAAAAGGATACCTCCCTTCACTGGTGGGGGGAATGTAAATTGGTACAACCACTATGGAAAACAGTATGGAAGTACCTCAGAAAACTAAATATAAAACTACCATATGATCCAGCACTCTCTCTCCTGGGCATATATCCAGACAAAACTTTCACTGAAAAAGATACATGCACCCGTATGTTCACTGCAGCACTATTCACAATAGCCAAACATGGAAACAACCTCAATGTCCATTGACAGATGAATGGGTTAAGATGTGGTATATAAACACAATGGAATACTACTCAGCCATAGAAAAGGACAAAATAACGCCATTTGCAGCAACATGGATGGAACTAGAGACTCTCATACTAAGTGAAGTCAGTCAGAAAGAGAAAAACAAATACCATATAATATCACTTATATCTGGAATCTAATATATGGTACAAATGAATCTATCTACAGAAAAGAGGCAAACTCATAGACTTAGAAAAACAGACTTGTGGTTGCCAAGGGGGCGGGGGGAGTGGGATGGACTGGGAATTTGTGGTTTATAGATACAAACTATTGCCTTTGGAATGGATAACCAATGAGATCCTGCTGTATAGCACAGGGGGCAATCCTCTAGTCACTTGTGATGCAACATGATAAGAGGATAATGTGAGAAAAAGAATGTGTATACACACACACACACACACATATACATTTACACATATATATTTGTATGACTGGGTCACTTTGCCGTACAGCAGAAACTGAAATAACATTGTAAATCAACTATAATAGACAAAAGAAAATCTTAATAAAGTACTGTTTAGCTTAAAAGTTTAGACATAATTTACAAAAATCAAGTTATTGGTAGATATAATTTTATTTACTTTCCAGGTCTTACAGATCAGTAAGATATTTAATAAACAATTTCAAAACATTAAACAATTTCTACCATTTCAATCTCTAAGGAAAACATTGTTCTAACTTTTTTAAGCAAAAGCATATTCAACCTGAGAACCTCTTTTCTAGAATTTAACCATTACTCAAATGAATCTAAAATGTTTCACCTAATGCATACAATTAGTGAGAAATTTTCAGGACTATTTCTTTAGAATTAAAATAAACCAAGTATAAAATATGACTTCTTTTTTATGAAGAGGCAATTTACAGAAATTTAAATCTAAAGGCATTTCAAAAAAAAAATTTACCTAGAAAAATCCTTGTCTACTTCATATTCATACTTCATCCATGTATCTTGATATACTGAAAATTCCATTATAGTTAATAAAGCCATAGTGGTAAATGCTATTAGAGAAACTGAGAAACCGACAAAAAAGAAAGAATTAAAATAATTTTTGGTAAGGAAACAGGAAATCATTTTAAGTGAGATTAAAATTAGCAAAGAATGCCCTAAAACAACTGTCATGTGAATAAATACTTTATATAATATTCTTAAAATATTCATTATAGATTTTTTTTCCAAAACAGCTCAAAATAAAGATTTAATGAGCACAAACATGAAATCAAACATTTGCACTATTGAAAAAGCATTTTGTTTCTTCAGCATTAAGGACATCTTTCACTAAATAAATTTTCCAAAATTTTACCTTAAATATTACAGTGTCATAGATATGATAAATGATTAAAATAAGCTTAAGTTTCACAATACAGATCTGAAAGTAGTCCTCTCAGAATTAAAAATGTATCCATG
>PVHT021183646.1:11164514-11213674 GCA_004024745.2 Catagonus wagneri
CAAACATGAAATCAAACATTTGCACTATTGAAAAAGCATTTTGTTTCTTCAGCATTAAGGACATCTTTCACTAAATAAATTTTCCAAAATTTTACCTTAAATATTACAGTGTCATAGATATGATAAATGATTAAAATAAGCTTAAGTTTCACAATACAGATCTGAAAGTAGTCCTCTCAGAATTAAAAATGTATCCATGCCTGTAGTCCAATTAAAAACACAAAATAAAAAACTAGCCTAATTTCTTAGCTCCTGAGAAGTCACACAATCTGTGTGCCAGAAACTCAAACACCTCCAAAATCTCGAATAAAACATATCCACTTTGGAATCTCCTAAATATTTCACTTCAGTTTACAAAAGCAAGTAAAAGGTATGACAAACCATCATATACTAAAACAAAATACACTTATAATGGATTGTGCAACAAGAACTTGTACTATTTTCATTAAGAAAACCTACTTACTAGAGATTAGAAATAGCAATTTATTACATTTTACCAAATGAAATGTAAATCTTATATAAAATATTTTATTAGCTCTTCACAGATAAAGAAATAACAGTAAATACTGTTATAGTTGCGTATTTTCTTATATATTTCATTATTTATTTTTTTTTAACAAATACTCCTATCTGTACCAGTTACTATTCTAAGCATTTTATAAATATTAACTTAATTACTATGGCAACTCGACTAGGTGAATACTGATATTCTGATTTTGTGAAAGAAAAAACTAAAGCACAGACAGATTCAGTAACTTCCTCAAGGTCAATAGTTAGAAGGGTCAGAGGTGGGATTTAAATCCAGACAGTCTGATTCCAAAGTCTAAGTCTTTAAGTGTTACTCCATGCTCTCTTCAGTGATGTGAAATTTAAGAATTTTTATTACAACATCTAAATTGATTTATTCTTGGAGTTCTCGTTGTGGCTCAGCAGGTTAAGAACCTGATTTAGTGTCTCTGAAGATGTGGGTTCAATCCCTGGCGTTGCTCAGTGGGTTAGGGATCTAGTGTTGTCATACACTGTGGTGTAAGTTGCAGATGTGGCTTGGATCCAGTGTGGCTGTGGCACAGGCCTGCAGCTGCAGCTCCAATTCGACCCCTAGCCCAAGAACTTCCATATGCCACAGGTGCAGCTATAAAAAAATAAAAAATAAAAATAAAAAAGAATAAATTGATTTATTCTTAACCAGAAGGGACTGAGGCAGTTTTAGCATTAAATAACCTCAATTCTAATTACATACAATAATTTTGTTAATATAAGTATACATAACTCAAGAGCACTAAAGCAGTAAAATGGGATTAATTTGTTCAGTAATGTTTTAATAAACATTGCTAAATGCATAGACCGCACTGGGTTGGATGCCAAAGAGAATATGTATAAGAGAAAAATTAAGACAAAGAGTGTGACATGAGGACAGCCCAGCCATAAAGTTACTGCATAGTTGTTCACTAATGCGTTCCTCCTCATGGCTACACTTCTGTTTGTTTTTGATTGGATCACTCAGAAGTTGCACTTACTGCAAGTTGAACTGAAACTCACCTGTACCCCCACTGGCTGAAGTCTCTACATAGCTGTCAGGAACCTTTGGGAAGGCATCCAACTCTTTCACCAAACTTAAGGTTTTCTTTCGATTCAGTCGCCTCATCTTCAGGAAGACCTTCTTTTTCTTTCATATAGCCATGCTAAGGAATAAAAAATGAGGAAATACTTTAAAAAGATTCCTTTTCTTTCTTTCATTTTTTTTCTTTTTAGAGAACTGAAAAAGTCCTTGGAACGACTTAACTTTCTTCTCTTCGAGAAAAAAAAAGCTTACAACTTATCAACATCTCTCCTTTCTCTGCTCCCACTCTGACAAAAAGCTAATAAAAGGCAATTTATACACAAAAACACATAAACTGGGGAAAAAAGTGACAAGCAATTCAATCACATTTGCCAATATTTAAATATACAAATTAAGACATAGTTTTTCTATTAAATTAATAAAAGCCATAAAAATAATATATTCTCATTAATGGATGATAATGAAGTAATGAAATAGGCATGCTCGCACATTGCTAACAAGAATATAAATATTCACCACTCCTCTTTTAATTTTAGGAATGTATACTTAGGAAAAAAATCTGGGTTGTGCACAAAAATTTGATTGTGAGGGTATTTCTTATATGGTCATTTTCAAATTCCTCATATCCAATATACAAATTACAATGTTAAAAGCTCTGAATCTATGTAAACACTGAAAAAGTATTATTTTAAAATGACTTGCTATTCTCTTTTTGATCAGTATGTCAACTACATCTAAAATACGTTAGTCCTACTGGAGTTCCCATTGCGACTCAGTGGGAAACGAATCTGACTATTATCTATGAGGATGAAGGTTCAACCCCTGGCCTTGCTCAGGAATTGATGTTTGCCATAAAATAACTGAAATCTCAAAGATTTATAAATTTTATAAGACTGATTTATATAAATAATATTACAGGTAATATGAGCATTACCAGAAATCAAAGTTGTATTCAAAAACCAAAACATAATAGCAGAATAAGTCAAATAGTTGCAAAAGTCATTAAAAAAAGTCTCTAGAAGGCAGACTTGTCTGCAATCTAAGTAGTATTAATACAGAAAGAACAGACCACAGAGCATTCACGGAGAAAACGGAAACTCAGGGAAGTAAAAACTGGCAGTAATCATGAACACTGTCCAAAAGAGAGCAGGCCCTAACCAGGGGTACTAGTAATCCATCCATGAAGGAGCTATTGCCCTAAAGTGAAGCTGAATGCATTAGCAGGTTGATTTCATTTGCCATTATAAACATCCAACCAACACCTCTTGCTGACTCCATGCTCAAAAGTAGCCATCAGGTTATAATTTTGTTTCTCATGTATATGATTTTCCTAAGGGGGGGGAGACAAAAAGGATGGCAGTGTATGATCTGACAGTTATAAAACTATTTTCATTTGTAAATTAAGCTTCTGAGTGTTTAAGCATAAGCCATGCTCCTCAAGTTTGTCAACTTCATAATCAATTTATTTTCTGTACCTGCTTATCAAACTGAACCTTCTTCCATCTTGCAATTTCTACAGGAGTTAAATAATAAAAATGTTCAAGACTCTTATCTTTAAAACAAAAGTCTTCACTTAAACTCAAGTCCAACTCCAAATATAGATCTCTGGCTACATACCTATAGCCAAACTTAAAATAAGTTGACCCCATTCATCATACACTGAGACTAATTCCTCAGCTCTCAACTAAATTTGCTCTCAGCAAGGTCATTAACAATCTCCTTCGCACCAAACCCAAAGGATACTTCTTAAACCTCATTCAATTCTGCTTCTGAGAAAATACATTTTCTCACTTATCACTTTTTTCTTTTTGAAACACTCTCTTACTTTGTCTTAAATGGTATTACACTCCTGAATGTCATTCTACCTCTAAGAACCTCTTCAGCTGATTTTGCAGATTCTGCACCAGGCCCTCCTCCCACCCTCCACACTTTCCCCAAGTGACCTACTATCCCTTCTGTTTCCACCTACGTGTTGATTTCTCTCGTCTTTATTCCCCATCCAAATCTCTCTGGGGACAGGTATATCTTTTTGTCTTCCATTACATTTTCATTAGGGCACTTCAAAAACAATTCAGACTTAAGTTGAAAAATAAATACTTCATCCTACCAAACCTGTTTCTCTCCTCATTCCTATCTTAGTTAATGACGACACCATGCAGCCAAATAGACAAACCAGAAACACGAGTTACATTCTTAGGCTTAAACTCTTCCTAAATTTCTCTCAAACCTATCTTTTCTTTTCCAGGTCCATTGAGAAGTCCCTTACTAGGACCCGAGTCTCAGTCGCCCTAATCTATCTCTGCATTGCTTCAAAGAATCTTCAGTCTTTCAATTCACCCTTCATGCTACAACCAATAATCTTTTTAATACATAAAACTGATCAAACAAATTTCATTTTAAAATGTTTTTAAAGGTTCCCATTACATTTCAAGATTTGGACTCTATCCTAACATAAACACAGGTCCTACTTACCTCTCTTCAAAACCCAGACCCTCGAAGTCTTAGTTTCCTACTAAATCACTTTCTATTCCTTAAACATGATGTTCTCTCTACCAGAAATAGCCTTTCCCTTCCTCCCCCACCCCTACATTTAGCTAACTCCTATTTAGTCCAGACGTCTCTCTCAAGGGGAAAAAAAATCAAACAAACACACACCTATAAATGTCAAACATAAAACAGCATGTGCTCCTAGGACACTGCTTCATTACACTATTCCAATTGCGGACCTTAATTTTCTGTTTTCTCTGATGCGATATTAAGGCAGGAACTATGTCTAGCTTAATCTTTGTATCTCCATGCCTGGCACAGTAGGTATTTGACAAGTCTTGGTGGGTGAGTGGGTGGAAGGAAGGAAGGAGGGAGGGAAGGAAAGAAGCAAGGAAGGAAACTTCCTCAAAGGAAGGAAATGTCCCCAGAAATACTCATGGTAGAACAGCTTTCCCAGTCAGAACAGTCACACCTGGATAAGTAAATCTGTAAAAACAGAAGATCTACAAAAAGAAGAATGTTTCTGTTTTGTTCACTACAGTACCCCCTCACCCTGGACAGTGGTTGGCACGTAGCAGGTAGAGCACTGTAGAGAGAATGAATAAAAATGTGAATTTCACTTTCTAAACTTTCTGTACTTTAATAAGCTTTATAAATGCTTTCTTATAAATTATATCTAAGTATAAAGATATGGCAAGCAGCTTAGTTTTACAAACCCTCTAACAACTCATCATGCCTAGTCAGCACTCCTCCCTTAATTGTCTAGTATGCTTGGCCACCTCCCAGCCTCTAGATTCTCCCACCCCTAGTTTCCATGATTCTATGACCTGACCCAGAGAGCATGCATAGGGCACTCTCGTCACCGCTCCCCCGTCTTGGGATAGAAAGGTGAACAACAGTGGGACAGGTCCCTGGTGAACCGGCAGGGAATGGCTGTCTCGCTTTCCGCTATGATACAGTGGAGCACCCCGCCACTCTGCAGCTGCTCCTGTCCCATTCCTGTTAGCTCAGCACTAACCTACATCCAAGAAATTCATTCCATCTCCAATACTTTCTAATCTGCTTTATACAGCCACTGTTCTGAGATGAACAATAACTCTCGTTTGCCTAAAAGCAACCTTTCTACCTGTTCTTTATGAAACTGGACATTCTCCTGGTACTAATTCTCTTGGAATCTTATTTCTGAGACTCACAGGTAAAGGAGCATCTTTCAGCATGATTTTCCTTAACCATCTCTTCCCTTTTTATTAATAAACACACATACTACATAGAATTATAGTTAATTTTCATATTATCCTACTAGGTATTATCTGAAGCACTTTAATATATTAAATTCACTTAATCCTCTAAAGCATTCTACAAAGCAGATAACTATTTTTACTCTCAATTATAGACAACGAAACTGAGGTGCAGAACAGTCAAGAATTTTTGAGGGCCACACAGCAGCTGGTAGAAGCTGGATTCAATGTCAAGCTGCTTGGCTCCAAAGCCCATGCTCCAACCCACAGTATACAATGACTCACTCCAACACCTGATACCATCTTCTATTAACATCTAGATATATTCATACTTTCCTTAATGATTTCAGCCCCTGGATCATTCACTCTTCTTCCCCATTCCATCACCATCTTATGACAATCACTCTCTGGCACTCACTCACAATAAGAACACTTTTACTACGTAAGTCTAGCAGATCTTCTCCTCCACGGACCTCAAGATAACTCTACACAAAACCACATACGAACAAGACCATGTTTTGGTCCCTCTTAATTTTAAAAACTGCTGCACCTCTAAAACCCAAAACACTAACTTTCCTCTGAGCAGAACAAATTACTGATCCCTCCAGGTTCTTTAATCTCCTGACTAGGGAAAAATATGCTCTTCCTTTTCCCTTGGATTCCTCCCAGTTATCCATTTCATTGCTCCCATTCCCATTCCATCTGCCTTTCCATCCAGCTCAGTCAGCCATTTTCAAAAATGCACTTAGAAAGACCCTCGATCTATGGTTTCCAGAACCACAGAATTGCCATTCCGTAACAAAATTTTCTAGTCTGTACTAAATGAAAACAAGGCAATACAAGAACTTCTTAAGTTTAATAAATCTTTATTCTGAGATTATTTCCTTCCTTTTTTTGTGTGTCAACTGTCCTTTCTTTCAGGAAATGATAAATATAGATAGCAAGTTTTTTTGTTTGTTTTTGGATGTCCTTCTTTAATAAAATTTAAAACTGCAGTTCTACATCAGTCCTTAAACCCAGTCCCTTTCTATGACTTTTTTCTACATATATTTTTGTACTGGTTAACAAAATCTAAAAATTTAAGCGTCACTGCTCTAGGCCCACTGGTTGGTGTTGCTCTTCACACTTTAACATCTCCAGTATCGTATCCATTTTCTCTGCTAAACTGTCATATTAAACTAAAAAATAAAACCAACTTCAGGAAGTCACTGATAACAACTGAGACTAAGATAATGCTTTGAAAAACTGCCTAGGGAACGAGAAACCACCTTTCGTGCTGGAACACAGACACATACATTATCAACACTCAATCTAAGTAATGTCATACGGCCAATATTTCATTATCTGTGTCCTTGTCAATACAGTGAGGCTAGGAGTTCCCATCTTGGCACAGTGGAAACGAATTCGACTAGGAACCATGAGGTTGTGGGTTTGATCCCTGGCCTCACTCAATGGGTTAAGGATCTGGCATTGCCATGCACTGTGGTGTAGGTCGCAGACACAGCTCAGATCCCGAGTTGCTGTGGCTGTGGTGTAGGCTGGCAGCTGTAGCTCCGATTTGACTCCTAGCCTGGGAACCTCCATATGCCGCAAGTGTGGCCCTAAAAAAAAGCAAAAAAAAATTATACATATATATAATGTATGTGTGTGTGTGTGTGTGTGTGTGTGTGTGTGTGTATAAAACGAGGCTATCAGATGTTTTGCCAAAATTAAAACATAGAATTCACAACACTTTTACATATGGTTTGCTCAATTAAGTTTAATTACTTCTCCAAACAAAAAATGGAGACACAATTTATCTCCTGCTACCCATGCTGTATGAGCTAAATTCTATGTTTCATTATATATTTGACAATATGAGAAATATTTATTTAGTAAATAAATATGGCCATTGTTAGGGGTTGAATTGTATCCACCAAAATGATACATTTAGGTCCTAATCTCTGGTATCTGTGAATGGGTCCTATTTGGAAATAGGTGGGTTTTTAGAGATGTAATTAGTTAAAATGAGATCATACTGTATCAGGGTGGCCCAAATCCAATGACTGGTGCCCTTATAAAAAGGCCTGGTGAGGATACACAGACACACAGGGAAGAATGCCACGTGAAGACAGGCAGAGATTAGAGTGATGTACCCACAAGCCAAGGGGTGCCAATATGCTAGAAGAGGCAAGGAAAGATTCTTTCCTACAGTCCTCAGAGGGAGAACAGACTTGCCAACACCTTGATCCAGAGAGAACAAACTTCTATTTTTTAAGCCATCATTGAACTTCAGAAACAAAAAGCAAAACCACAGTTTATCTGTAATTTTAAACTACCTGATTATATTGCATTAGAATACTTTACAGTAAATTTTTTATGAAAGATAACTTAGTTTCACTTTAAACACTAGATATCAGTAGCACTTATTCTTTTTTATTTTAAAACTTATAGCACTTATTCTTTTTTATTTTAAAACTTTTTACAATAGTAAAATGTTATGTTTTAAAAATTATTTACAGTAACATAACCCAAATCTAATAATCCTCCAAAAATTTCTTTAAAAGTTTACTTGGAAGCCAAGTAAGATGGTATAAACATGAGTTTTGTGACCAGAGAAACTTGGGGTATATATTAACAATATAGACTGAAGAGTGTTTAATCAATTTGAGGATCAGTGAAAGATTACTTTAAAAAGCATCTTCTTCAGTCTACATTTTAACTTAACTACAAAGACATTTTGTAAGTAGATACAGAAGTTAGAAAACAAAAACTTAAAAATAACAAGTGCCAACACTAAATGAATGCTAATTGTAATATCAGGCATTGTTCTCAGTGCTTTTTATGTTTTAGCTCATTTGATCATCACCACTCACCTTACAACTTAGGTATTATTATTCCCATTTTTCAGATAAGGAAACTAAGGCACAAAAAGGTTAATTCACCTATCATGACATTAAGAGGCAGAATCAGAACAAAAATTGAAAAACTGTCGGATAGGATGTGTAGCAGGAACAGACTGCCTAAAAAGTAACTTCTATTAAAAATAAGTTTCACTATTTCTTCCAATTAAATCACTGACCCTCCAAGAAATTTATGTTTTTCTAATTCTTTTTTGTTGCTGTTGTTGCAGACTAGTACTGATTTCCTTTGAGACTTTCAAGCTTGACAAATTTTTTTGATGTGTATCTTCCAACAATTACAACATTCAGTTGTGACTGAAGTTTATCATCAAAATGAAAGCAATTCTGCCCCTTCCCCAAGAAAACCACGATTTTTTTTCATATTGTTCCTCTAAGAGAGCTGAAACAATTGAATCAGTCTGGAAACATCAATGAATAAATTAAGTAAGAAAGCATAAGTCCTGAATTCTTCAGTAAACAAGCCCGATTCATTTCTTTATTATGGCTGTATACTAGAATTCAGAGAAATACTTAGATACAACTTCAAACAAATGAATAAATTCCGTATCTTTATAACTGATTCTGAAAGCCAGTCTTGAAACAGATATTATGTAACTTTGCGTTAAGTCTCAAAGGCACTAAATCCTAAACATAAAATCCCTAGAATGTGTTTTCTCAAACAATGACTTATCAATTCTATATACTACCAATATTCAAGGCTATTCTCTACCACGAGTTGACATATCAGCTTAACCCTCGAGGGTTTCAAAAAAGTGGTGACACTAAACCTGTCTCCCCTCTAGCATCTCGCCCTGCCCTGCCCCTTTCTCGTTTTCCCAAGCGGCGTGCGAACCTCTCGAGGCGAGGCCAAGACCTCGGTTTTTCCTAGAAAGAGAACAACTTGCTGCGAAGAATTTGATATCTGAATGGGGGTGGGGAGCCAGACAACCGGGGGGATCGGGACACGATCCAGCTGGTAGCCACAACGCCTGTGGACGGGAGGAGCCACTGGGGCAGTGGGGCACCGGGCCACTGTAAGAAGCAATGGACCAGGGTCAGCACCTATGGAGAAGCACCTAAACTCCAAGTTGTAAGAAGGCTCAGAAACACTGGACTAGGGAAAGGGGTCCATGCGCAGCGCTGCCCTGGGTCCTGCCAGTAAACGCCCCCGGGGGAGGTAGGTAGAGCAGCTCCTGGTCTGGCCCGCTCTCCAGAGGAAAGGATTATGCCAGAAAGCCAGCCCTCTGACGGACTCTGAGCCCCTTTAACGACATTCACGCCCTGAACAGCCCTGGAATAACCAAGGGAACAGCACCCGGCGGGGTTTCAGTATTTTACCTTGAATTACGGTCCCAGCCGACCGCCATGTTTCACAGAAGCCCGGGCGGGCCGGGCTCCCGTTTACCAGAAAATATCGCGCGAACAAAAGAGACTACTACCGTCGAAAACGTCAGAAGGGAGACGGTGCTGAGTTCTCGCGATTTTACCTTTGATGACGAGTGGTTTTGTGAATTCAGCGGCCTGGTCCGAAAGAAGGGGGCGTGGCGAAACGGAACCGGGGTTTAAACTAATCAGTGGTGATCGCGCCGTGGTTATGGAATTAGTTTCTCCAGGAAGGGATTTGTTATCTACGGACTGACGGAGACCACAGAGCACATCGAATCTCAACTCCTCAAACAGTACTTCGTTACTAGTGAGAGACTTGGGCGCAAGAATCACCATCTGCAAACTTAGCCACATCAGTCCTCCAAACTGCACCGCGTTGTGTGTCTGCTCTCTTTGCGTCTTTATTTTTTAAACTTTGCTCTCCAGACACAAGGAACGCTTTTGTTTGTCAAAGGTTTTTTTTGTCTACCAGATAGTAAATTCTGTTAAGAAAGCACATCTGTTTACCTCGATGGTTATATTACCAATACCCTACTACGCAAGCACATACTTGTTGAGAAAGAAAATTAATACTTCATTCACTTTTCCCTAACACTTCATATTATAAGAAAGCTAACAGAGAGACCTTTGGAAAGAAAGGGCTGAAAGAGCAAGTTTATGTGTTAACAGAGATTTTAATTGATTTGTTGACCGAAAATACAAAGGTATAATTATTACATTATAGCCATACAATTATAATTATAAAATAATTCTTAAAGGGTTCGCACTGTTTTCCCCCCAGTAAGCACTATTTTAAATGCTTTACTTATTTCATTTAATCCTCACGACTGTGTAGATTACATTACTTACCAGTTTAATAAATAAGGAAATTGAGTCAAGTGGCAGTTAAGTGATTTATGCAAAGTCAGAGACCGGGAAGAGGCAGAGAAATGACTACAAGACTAAACTGCCCTTCAAAGGAGCAAGTCATGATTTTGTTTAATGAAGTAACATTTACTGAAATATAAAATTTCACTAAATTTAAACTCTCCTAGAAAAGGGGGGGGGGGCAGATAGAGTTTCCACTGATGCAATTTCAATTCCAGACTTTCATGGCAAGGTTAACCCAAAAATTTTGAACCAGATCTAAACTGATGGAAAATTTCTCTTTCACATGTTTAAGAAAAAGCATAGTGCTTAACAGTTAAGATCATAGACACTGTAGCTAGGATTTCCTGGGTTAAAATTCCAGTTCAGTCACTCATTAGCATGTGAACTGGGCGAATTATTCCATCTCTTTTCCTCTATAAAATGGCACAATAATATCTCAAAGATTGTTATGAGAACTTAGTTAATGTATATCTAAAGTGTTCCTTTAGCCAAAGGCAACGTCACCCCTTCCTTCATTGTGGATCTGTGATTGTATGAGCTCTTGCA
This sequence comes from Catagonus wagneri, assembly GCA_004024745.2. Classification (NCBI taxonomy): domain Eukaryota; kingdom Metazoa; phylum Chordata; class Mammalia; order Artiodactyla; family Tayassuidae; genus Catagonus; species Catagonus wagneri. Next base: position 11,175,485 of record PVHT021183646.1, read on the forward strand.
TGGCTGGAAGCTGTTTGTTGTGCACCTGATCCCGGGTCTCCAGAGCAGTCTACTTTCAGGGTAACAACTACCCCCATAAGAGTTGAATTTCCCATTATAACTGACTAATTTGATCCTGCTTATAGGAAAAAAGCTGCTCACCATCTTCCAAGCTACTAAATGAAGACTAAATTAATTTCCTCCTGAAGACTGAAACCTTGCTCAACTTCAAAGAGGGGCGCGTATTTAATTCTATGTTATTGGTAGTATTATACCTGGAAAAGAATTTGCTTCCAAAATATATCCATGCATTATGTATTACTGAAACTGTGGGTAAGGATTAGTCAAATCCATTTCACTTGCCTTCACTAATCAAGGTGGAGACTTGCAATGTCCTCCAAGCAGCACATGGCCTAGACAGTAAGATGTTTGCCTGAGTTATTTTCCAGGAACTCGGAGTCAGCTGTGTCTAATTCTAGCTAAGCTGGTTGAGGCAGGATGGGAACCACAAGCCCTTCAGATGGGCACGTGGAGTGTCTGCTTGGTGACCTTTTGAAGGTGCGGAGGCCTATAGTTTAGTAACCCTGCACAGCTCACCTTTTTCTACAATCTCCCATCCCCACTGCACCCCTCAGACCTTTCTGCTTCCCTGCTCCCCCTATTTTTTGGCTGCCCCAAGGCATATGGAGTTCCCAGGTCAGGGATCAGATCTGAGCCACAGTTGCAAACTAAGCCACTGTGCTGGGCTGGGATTGAACCTGCATCCCAGCACTTCCACGACGCCACGAAACCCATTGCACCACAGCAGGAACTCCCCTCTCTGCTTCCTCATCCCATAAATAGCCAGGGCCCTTTGCCTTCAAGGAGGCAATCTGAGATTTGTCCTTTGGTCTCCTTGTTTGACTGCCTTGTGAATAAACTATCTTTGCTGCAAACCTCTGCATCTCAGCATTTTGGATTGCTGTGAGTTAGGTAAAATGAACTTAGTTTGGTAGCATTGCCTGCAGAGGAGAATTTAGATTGGGGATTAACAACTGGTGCCGAAGTACCTAGATTTTGTACACATGTACAGACGTTTTCATGCTTTTTTTTCTTCTCTATAGTTTGAGTAAAAATTTTAGCAAGTGAACAAAAATATTTAGACAAGTAAATTAATACTTCTTACTATATGAATGCTGGAGAAACACCTCAAATTCAATATATCCCAAGTGGATTTCATGATTTACCCCAAATCTATTCTCCAGTATGCCTAGGAAGGTAAACAGCACCATTAACCTCAAATTCAGTCACTAGATACTGATCCCAATACCTAGTCAATTTCTTTCTAGGAAACTTCTAGGAGTTTCCACTGTGGCTCAGAGGTTAAGGACCCAATGTAGTCTCCATGAGGATGCAGTTTCAATCTATGGACTCGCTCAGTGGATTAGGGATTCCATGTAGGTCACAGATGCAGATCAGATCCAGTGTTGAACTGGTGTAGAACTCACCAGCAGCTCCAATTGGACCCCTGGTCCAGGAATTTCCATATGCCACAGGTGCAGCTATAAAAAAGGAAAAAAAAGAGAGAGACTACTTCCAGTTTCATGCTATACAACAAGCTGTGTGATTTTTATGTGAGCGACAGACCATGATAATTACACAGGGGAAAAAAACAAGATATGAGAGAAAAATAAAATCAACTTTCAACTGAGCTCAGCACAAGATATTTTCCCATTTTTCTGATATGGTTTAACATCGGTGTTGAGCTAAAAAGGTCAAATAATTTCTATCCCATATGTGAAATATTTCCCTACAGATGATATTCATATCGTGTAGAAAATACATAAGTGGTTAAATATATAAATAACATAATGCCAGTGTTCAGAATCTTTGACTAAAAATTATGAATCTATATATTTCCATTACTGTTCAACACGACCTAATTTGACAGGTACTCTTATGGGTTTTGTTGTTGTTGTTTGTTTGTTTTGTTTTTTGGCCCCTTCGAGGCATATGGGAGTTCCAGGGATCAGATCCGAGCCACAGTTGCTACCTACGCCAGATCCTTAAGCCACTATTCCAGGCCAGGGATAGAACCTATATCCTAGCACTCCAGAGACACTGCCAATATCATTGCCTCACAGCGGAAACTTGGACAGGCATTCTTATGTATTAAATTTGTTTTCTCAGTAAAGGATAATTGAGTCAACAATCTTGAAGTCCCTCTCCTCTCTGTCTGGGTCTTAGAAAGAAAGGAGCCAGTCAGACCTAAGCTTTCCCCCTACTTTCCACACAGTTTTCTGATGAACCAGGCTTTGAAGGGAATAAACTTGGCCAGTAGTTCGTTTTCCTCTAACGGAGGTAGGCTGGGGTACCCCATGACAGATCTGAACCTGATGCAGATTGAGGCTGCTGCTCTGGATTCACAGCCATCCTGCGAGGATGGTGCTCTCTGTAACACATTTGAAACTGACAGCACTAACAACCTGAACCTAGTCAGAACGCAGACTGGGACTCGAACCCAGCCTAAAGCCAGATTGGGACTTAAGCCCACGGTTTTATTTATTTATTTTTTTAGGGCCACACCCTCGGCATATGGAGGTTCCCCAGCTAGGGGTCAGATCAGAGCTGTAGCTGCTGGCCTACACCACAGCCATAGCAATGCCAGATCTGAGCTGTGTCTGCAACCCACACCACAGCTCGTGGCAACGCCGGATCCTTAACCCACTGAGTGAGGCCAGGGATGTGAACCCACAACCTCATGGTTCCTAGTCGGATTCGTTTCTGCTGTGCCATGACAGGAACTCCATAAACCTACGGCTTTAAATTAGAATCACTCACCTCATGTCTAGACTCATTGAGGTTCAAGTTCTTTTCAATCAGTTGACACATTCAATGAGACACAGTAAAAATGGCACAAAACAAATGAACATAAGAATTAGAGAATCCTAAAACAAAATGTGGGTCAGTGGAACAGGATAGAAAGCTTAGAAATAAACCTAAGCACCTTTGGTCAACTAATGTATGACAAAGGAGGCAAGAACATACAGTGGAGAAGAGACAGTCTCTTCAACACGTGGTTCTGAGAAAACTGGACAACAGCATGTAATGAATGAAAGTACAACATTCTCTGACACCATACACAAAAATAAACTCAAACTGGATTAAAGACCTAAATGTAAGACCAGATACTACAAAACTCCTAGAGGAAAATATAGGCAGAACATTCTTTGGCATAAATCACAGCATCTTGTTTGATGCACCTCCTACAATAATGACAAATAAAAACAAAAGTAAATCAATCGGACCTATTTAAACTTAAAATCTTTTGCACAGCAAAGGAAACCACAAATAAAATGAAAAAAATGCACATGATAGGAGAAAATCTTTGCAATTGAGGAAAATCTTTGCAAATGAGGCAACAAGGGGTTAATCTCTCAACTATACAAACATCTCATGAAGCTTTATATAATAAAAAATCAAAAAATGGGCAGAAGATCTAAACAGACATTTCTCCAAAGAAGACATAAGGACGGTCAGCAGGCACGTGAAAATATGCTCAATATCACCAATTGTTAGAGAAATGCAAGTCAAAACCACAGTGAGGTATCACTTCCTATCAGTTAGAATGTCCATCATCAAAAAGTCTACAAACAATAAATGCTGGAGAGGATGTGGAGAAAAGGGAACCCTTTTACACTGTTGGTGGGACTGTAAATTGTGGCAGGCACAATGGAGGACAGTTTGAAGGTTCCTTAAAATACTAAATATAGAACTACTATAGGATCCGGAAATCCCACTCCTGGGCATATACCCAGGAAAACCACAATTCAAAAAGATACGTGCACCCCGATGTTTGCTGCAGCACTATTTACAATAGCCAAGATATGGAAGCAACCACTACAGATCACCTATCTTCCAATATCCAATAAAATATATAAAATTAAAAAAAATAATTAGAGAATCCTCACTGTAATTCTCATCTTTCAGTTTACTCCAGATTCCCTATCAAAGGGTATAATTTAAATCAATGAAAGCAGTTTAGACCAATATTCATATAAGAGGTTTCTAGGAAATATTAGGATATTTACAGAATACTTATAACACTTTCCCTACATGTAGTACTTGCAAAAGAAGGAAAGACTGAAAGAGAAAAAGAAAGGGGTGGGGACAAAGGGATGAGATAAAGGGAGTCAGAGAAAGAAAAAAAAAACTATTCCTTTTTCACTTACTTCTTTATGAGTTGCTCTTTGAATGGTTACATAGTACTTACCTAAAAAGTTCAACTATCCTCCCTTTTCAAATGCTGTAATCTTGGAAACCAAATGATAAATTTTGGTGGAGAATAAGAAAAAAGGAAGTTGCCTCAGGTTCTTTCTCATTCAACATTATATAACTCTATGATGGGTTCTGGCGCTAAGTCTCCTGGCTCAGGGGCCTTCCTCAGTTTCTTACTCCTTAATGTTTGGCCACAGCTTAGAGAGGTTGAGGGTGTTGGTCAGCTGAGGTTCACATAAATGTTTTGTAAACAATTTAAATATTCTAAAATGTTATCTAAAAATTTAAAAATCCAGTGATAAGCCTAACAAATAATTTCTTAAATGTCTGTGACATTTACATCCCTACCTAACGGCCCAGTAGTTCTGTGTTCGTAAAGTTAAGAACTGTCCAAATTGGGAGTTCCCTCTTGGTGCGGTGGGCTAAGGATTTGACATTGTCACTACTGCAACTCTGGTCGCCGCTATGGCAGGAGTTCATCCCTGGCCCAGGCCAAAAAGAAAAAGAAAAAAAGGGAGTTCCCATCATGGCACAGCAGAAAAGAATCCGACTAGTATCCATGAGGATGCGGGTTTGTGCCCCGGCCTCACTCAGTGAGTTGGGGAAACAGCATTGCCACGAGCTGTGGTGTAGGTCGCAGACGCAGGTAGGATCCCATCATGCAGCTGTGACTGGGTGTAGACTGACAGCTACAGCTCCAATTCGACCCCTAGCCTGAGAACTTTCATATGCTGTGTGTGTGGTCCTAAAAAGCCAAAAAAAGAAAAAGGGAAAAAAAAGAATTATTGAGGCTGGATAACCTTTCCCTTCATTATCTTCCAATGTTTACCAAATTATAAAAAATAGTAGAAGTGTCCATGATGGTATTCAACTCTGACATACACATGGTACACTCCATGTGAACTGAATGATATTGCAGATCATAAGTCCCCAGGAGGCATGAACCAACATTAACTGTCTGCGACTGATGTTTAATATTGAATGTCTGTACCCACCCAAACCAAGCTCCTCAATGACAAGGGCTGGGGGAAGAGACATTGAGTTTGGTAGCAATGACAGGAGACAGACATCTTCAGGCAGGCTGTTCTGTGTTTCCTTTCCCACTTATCAACACAGTTCTGCCATGCTGCTGTTTCAGTGATCACACTTCTCCTCCAGTGACAGATGTGATCCAGTCTCTGTAGGCAGAAATCCTGGTGAAGACCGTTGGTGCGGAGGGATGGCAGTTACTGCTGCCCCAGCTCACAATACCGATGAGCTTGTACTGCCCATCCTGAGCGCACTGCAGTGGTCCTCCAGAATCTCCCTGCAACCAGCAAAAAGACAAGTTCATTCTCCTGGCTGCATGACTCCTAGCTGAGGCTAGCCCCAACTGCAGAGGGTGCTCAGACAGTAAGTCACTCTCTGATGTTTGCTTGCAACACCGCGGGGATTTGGGCCACTGAAGTCATTGGCTGGCATTACAGATCTCTGGATCAGATCAAAAATTCTATATTTTCAAGGCGATGCAGAAAGACCCAGTTAGCATACATTCATTGTATACTGACACTACACTGTGCCATGCAGAAAGTTTCAAACATCTAACAAATATAGATGACTAAATGATGGCTTGAGTGACATGAAAGCATCTTTATACTTTCAGTGCTACTGGAAGTGGGTAGTTTGAGCTACCTAATTCAGCTATGAGGTCGAACCAGAAGAAATCTTCACTGTTTGCAGGTCAAAACCATTGAAAATCATCAGTTGCACATAGCAAAGGAATCTAGCAAAGGAACGAGTAACTCCTTTTGAGAACTGAAGCCACTCAAATCTCAAACTGGCAATCAGAGAAAGTCAACAATGAACTTATTATTCCTCTCACTTCTTGTTTTAAAATTGCAATACATTTGTACTCTTTATGGTCAGCCCACACCCATTCATGAGACACGCTGAGAAGAAAACTCCTACATGCATCAGTGTGGTCCTTAATTACCATACATGATGACGACCCTGCAGCTCCTCCGCACAGATTGGTGTTTTTAACATCCAGTCCCCAGTAGCTTCGACAAGACGCACTACTGATCAGTGGTACCTTTGCCTGCTGCACAGTTTTAGAAAATCCATATTCTAGTAGAAAACACATCGGCAAATGCTATTAAAGGATACAACAAAAATAGCTCTATCAAGAGACAGACTCCAAGTCTTCCCTTTCAGCACTGTCATGATGCTGGTAAGCGATTTGTTAAAAACAAAATGAAAACAAAACAAAAACCTAATATAATTACTCCACAGTGACTTATACAATAGCCACAGGGGGGAAAAACATTTTATGTGGGTTCTTCTGTCTTTAGTAGAGTCCTCAGGAGATAGAAATATAATATCACTTTATAAAAAAAAAGACAAAGTTTACACCCAAATCAGTTGTTGATAAAGCAAACAATATAATTCACTTTTTACATAGGAAGTCTATACTTCGCTCCACTGGTTTCATGGTGTCCTCATTCCTTTGATTTCTCCTAAACAGACATTCGGTTTAAGGGCTGACACTGACGGGAGGCTGACAACTAGAGCTGTATCCTAACTCTTTAATTTGTTGGATATTTGTAACTTGTTAACTCAGTGTCAGTGTAGAGTGGAGAGGAGACCAGAGTCATGGGTTTGATCTTTATATGGCCTAGTTATTTTCAAATAATCTTTCTACCCATTTACCTTTTTTTATCGCTGAAGCATAGTTGGTTTACAATGTTATGTTTGCTTCCAGTGTACTGTAATATATGTACATATATGAAATACACACACACATATATATTCCTTTTCATATTCTTTTACATTATGGTTTATTACAGGATATTGAATATAGTTCCCTGTGCCGTACACTAGGGCCGTTTTTATCCATCCTACATGTAATTGTTTGCATCTGCTAATCCCAAACTCCCGATCCAACCCACTCCAACCCCTCACCCCAACCCCCCGGGCAACCACGAGTCTATTCTCTATGTCTGTGAGTCTGTTTCATAGATAAGTTCATTTGTGTCATATTTTATTTTATTATTTTATTTTGTTTTTTTACATTATACCCAGCTGTACAGCGTGATGACAGGGTTACACATCACAAGTGGTTAGACATAGTTCCCAGTGCTATACAGTGGTATCTCCTTGCTTTTCCAGCCCAGAGGCAACAACCTACAGCTATTAATCCCAGCTCACAGCATAACATCTGTGTCATATTTTAGATTCTACATATAAGGGATATCATATCTACCTATTTACCTTTATACTTAACAATGAACTTATTATTCCTCTCACTTCTTGTTTTAAAATTGCAATACATTTGCACTCTTTATGGTCAACCAACACAGAAAATGCCTCACAGCTTTGAGGCTCATGTGTCTTCAAGTATGAGCTTTCACAATAGCGACATCTACACTGCTGTGAAAACAACTGTGTGTGTTGAGTGTATGCACTCAAGTGCAAATGGGGAGTAAATACATAGAAGTGTTAAGTGCAAATATTTATTATGTAACACTATCAATATTCTACAATATAAGTGTTTATAAGAGTCAATAACCAGAATCAGTGAACTTGTATTAAGGAATATGATGGCCTAAAACTCAAGCAGTCACCTTTAGATCCATTATGAAAAAAATTTTCCCACCATCATTCCTCTTAAAAATATAGAAAAAATTGAAAATGAGTAAACAAATCAGACTTCACATATACTTGTTGGAAGTTGTAATCTTAGACATGGCAATAAAGAGACTCACCATGTGGTTCAGTCTTTCCCCATCCAGCAGTCATACATTTGGAAAGTAAATTTATTTTTTCATCTTTCCCTGGCAAGCAGATTGAAGATACAAACTCTCCTAATTGAAAGGATGAGAAAAAGGCAAATATCAGTTAGTCCATGGGATTCCTATTAACATTGTCTATATTGTTTATTCCTCAGTGATGGTTCTAGAAATATCTACGTTGGCCTGACCCTTCCTAACCCTGCAATTTAATGTCTTCCAGAAGTTTCCCTCTATGAATTACTGAGAGGGGATCATCCCAACAAACGTGTTACCACTTTGCTCCAGGCATTTCCATATTCTCCCAAGACAAGAGAAGCACATGCCCTACACTGAGACGTCGGGATTTTGGCTTCTCATCCATAATCATTTTTTAAAATGCATCTGCCTTTTTGTGCATGTGCCTTTAGGACATCACCTTTTTGAATCTGTGATGAGGGTTGGAGAAGAATATGGTGATCTACTTTCTTCAACCATATTACATGGGGAATGGGGAAAAAGACATTTGTAGCAATCTACACTTTTAAAATACTTTTACAGCTAATAAGTTTTTTTATATCTATTTCTATCTTCACAGGTGTATTGTAACATACATCAATACATTACATTTACATTTTTTCTTATCACCAAATTTGTATATACATAAATATTGTGGGTGTGGCTGTGTGTATATATGCTACACACAACACATACTGAATGCAGTGCTTCTGTGTTTGTTTTCCCATTTTCCCAGATTTTTTTTATTCATTTTCATCCAGACCTTTACATACATAAATTCTTCAGCATATTTGCTATCATAGATTATTTATAACAATATGTTCTTTATTTTTACTGCTATCGCAATAAAACTACATAAAACTCTTTTATGATTTTTATTTTTTCAATTATTTTTTATTTATAATGTTCTGTCAATTTCTACTGTACAGCAAAGTAACCCAGTCATACATATATACATACATTTTTTTCTCACATTATCCTCCATCATGTTCCATCACAAGTGACTAGATATACTTCCCTGTGCTATACAGCAGGATCTCACTGCTTATCCACTCCAAATGCAATATTTGCACCTATTAACCCCAGACTCCCAGTCCATCCCACCCCCTCTCTCTCCCCCTTGGCAACCACAAGTCTGTTCTCCAAGTCCATGAGTTTCTTTTCTGTGGAAAGGTTCATTTGCATCATATTTTAGATTCAGATATAAGTGATATCATATAGTATTTGGCTTCTGCTTTCTGACTGACTTCACTTGTTATGAGAATCTCTAGTTCCATCCATGTTGCTGCAAATGACATTATTTTGTTCTTTTTTATGACTGAGTAGTATTCCATTGTGTATATATACCAGGTCTTCTTGGTCCAGTCATCTGTTGATGGACATTTAGGTTGTTTCCATGTCTTGGCTATTGTGAACAGTGCTGCAATGAACATACGAGTGCATGTACATTTTTCAATGGAAGTTTTGTCCAGATATATGCACGAGACTGGGATTGCTGGGTCGTATGGTAGTTCTATATTTAGTTTTCTGAGGTACCTCCATACTGTTTTCCATAGTGGTTGTACCAATTTACATTCCCACCAACAACATAGGAGGGTTTCTTTTTCTCCACACCCTCTCCAGCATTTGTTATTTGATGAATTGTTAACAATGGCCATTCTGACAGGCGTAGTAGTAATTTTGATTTGCATTTCTCTAATAATTAGTGATTTTAAGCATTTTTTCATGGGGTTGTTGGCCATCTGCACATCTTCTTTGGAGAAATGTCTATTAGTTCTTTTGCCCCCATTATTCAATTGGGTTGTAGGCATTTTTGCTGTTGAGTTGTATAAGTTGTATATTTTAGGGATTAAGCCCTTGTCAGTTGCATCAGTTGAAACTATTCTCCCAAAAACAAAGTTGTCTTTTTTTCTATGGTTTCCTTTGCTGTGCAAAAGCTTGTCAGTTTGACTAGGTCCCATTGGTTTATTTTTGCTTTTATTTATGTTGCTTTGGGAAACTGACCTGAGAAAACATTTGTAAGGTTGATATCAGAGAACATTTTGCCTATGTTCTTTTCTAGGAGTTTGATGCTGTCTTGTCTTGCATTTAAGTCTTTAAGCCATTTTGAGTTTATTTTTGTGCATGGTATGAGGGTGTGTTCCAGTTTCATTGATTTACATGTGGCTATCCAGTTTTCCCAGCACCACTTGTGAAAAGACTGTCTTTTTCCCATTTTATATTCTTGCCTCCTTTGTTGAAGATTAATTGACCATAAGTGTCTGGGTTTTTTTCCTGGGTTCTCTATGCTGTTCCATTGGTCTGTATGTCGTTTTGTTACCAGTACCATAACATCTTGATTACTGTAGCTTTGTAATATTGTCTGAAGTCTGGGAGAGTTATGCCTCCTGCTTGCTTTTTTTTTTTTCCCCTCATGGTTGCTTTGGCAATTCTGGGTCTTTTATGGTTCCATATAAATTACTGGATTGTTTGTTCTAATTCTGTGAAAAAATGTAATGGGTAATTTGATAGGGATTGCATTGAATCTGTAGATTGCTTTGTATGGTATGGCCGTTTTTACAATATTTTTTTCCAACCCAGGAGCATGGAATATTTTTCCATTTCTTTGAATCCTCTTTAATTTCCTTGATCAATGCTTTATAGTTCTCAGCATATAAGTCTTTCACCTCCTTGGTCAGGTTTATTCGTAGGTGTTTAATTTTTTTGGGTGTGATTTTAAAAGGTATTATATTCTTATATCCCTTTTCTAATATTTCATTGTTAGTATACAGAAATGCAACTGATTCTGAACTTGCAATTTTATCTTGTATCTCCCTAATGGCTAATGATATGGAGAATCTCTTTATGTATCTATTTGTCATTTTTAATAACCTCCTCAGTGAAATGCCTTATATCTTTTGCCTATTTTCTAATCGGATTGTTTTTCTTTTTGTGGAGTTTGAGAATTCTTTTTATATTCTAGATACTCTTTTTTTGTCAGATGTGTGGTTTGCAGATATTTTCCCCCTGCCAGTAGCTTGTCTAACTCTAGGTGAAGCATTCTTAGATTTGACACCCAATGCACAATCTATAAAAGGAAAATGGAGAAATTGGACTTTGTTAAAATTAAAGCTTTTACTTTATTGAAGACCCCATAAAAAAAGATGAAAGACAAGCTACTGGCCATATCATTAGCCATTAGGGAGATGCAAATTAAGATTACAAGGAGTTCCCATTGTGGCATGGTGGAAACGAATCCAACCAGTATCCATGAGGATGTGGATTTGATCCCTGGTGTTGCTGTAAGCTATGGTGTAGGTCACACATGTGGCTTGGATCCTGTGTTGCTGTGGCTGTGGCGTAGGTCAGCAGCTGTAGCTCTGATTCAGCCCCTAGCCTGGGAACTTTCATATGTCGTGGGAGAGGCCTTAAAAAGCAAAAATTAAATAAGTAAATAAGTAAATAAATAAATTACAGTAAGACATCACTACACATCTATCAGATGGCTAAAATTAAAAAAAAATTATGACAGTAGCAAATACTGATGAGAATGCAGAGAAAACATACCACTCAGACTTTGCTGGAGGGATGTAAAATGGTACAACAACTTAGAAAATATAGTTCAGCAGTTTCTAATAAAACTAAACATGCCATTACCATAAGACCCAGCAACTGCACACTTGGGTGTTTATTCTATAGAAATGAAAACTCATTACTGTTCAATTTTGTTTACACAAAAACCTTTGGGTGAGAGTTCATGGGAGCTTTTATTTGTCATATCTAAAATATAGACACCAGTCAGATGTTCTTCAACAAATGAATACTTAAACAGTTTCTGAATAAGTGGTTAAATTGTTCACACCATGAATACTACTCAGCTATTAAAAGGAGTTTTTGGTGAATTAAGTCAAACAGAGAAAGACAGATACTACATGATATCACTTACATGTTGAATCAAAAAAAAATATTACAAATGAATGTTTATGCAAAACAAACAGATTCACAAATAGAGAAAACAAATCCATGGTTACTAAAGGGGAGAAGGAAGGTGGGAGGGGAAAATTAGAGGTATGAGCTTAAGAGATATAAACTATTATGTATAAAATAGAAAAGTAAAAAGGATGTATTGTATAACACAGGGAATTACAGTCATTATCTGGCAATAGCTTTTTTAAAATTAATTAATTATTTTGCTTTTTGGGGCTGTACCTGCAGCATATGGAAGTTCCCTGGCTAGGGGTCCAATCAGAGCTATAGCTGCTGGCCTACTCCATAGCTACAGCAATGCAGGATCCAAGCTGCATGTGTGACCTATACCACAGGTCAAAGCAATGCCAGATCCCAGACCCATTGAGTGAGGCCAGGGATCAAGCCTGTGTACTCATGAATCCTAGTCAGGTTCGTTACTGCTGAGCCATGACGGAAACTCCTGCAATAGCTTTTAATGCCATATAATCTGTAAACATATTTAATCACTATGCTGTACTCCTGAAACTAGTATGAACTTCAATTTTTAAAAAAAAGGAGGAAAAAATGTTCAATGAATTAAAGGAATGCACTGTTGGTACATGCAACAACATGAATCAAGCTCCAGAGTGTCACGCTGAGTGAAAAAAAAAGTCAGTCCCAAAAGTTTACATAGTATATAATTCTATTTATATAACACTCCTGAACTAGCAAAATTATAAAAACAGAGAACAGATTTCTGGGTGACTGAAGTCTAGGTGAAGTGGGAAGGAAGGAAATTGGTGTGGCTATTAAAGATCCTTGTGTGACAGAGATGCTTTATGTCTTGTTCTAAATCTGTATCTATAATCCTGCAAGATGCCACCATTGGTGAAAACGAGGTAAGAAGTACTTTAATGTCTCTGCATTAGTTCCTACAACTGCATGTGAATCTACCACTATCTCAGTATAAAAAGTTAACTAAAAATAAATTTAAAAATCAGGTTAAGGAGAAAAAAAAACACTAGTGTCAGATCTTCACTCCTGAGATTGTAATTAACTGCTCCAAAATGATCCTGGTCTCCAGTTTTTGCTTGCTTTTGTTTTGTTTTTAAAGCAACTTGAAGGATGATAAGGCACAATCAGTTTAAAAAGCATTATTCTAAATGCTCTTCCTGACTCAGTTATAAAATTTTAAAAAGCTAAAAAGTGAAGGATAGATTGAACCATGACTGGGGGTTTGTAGGACAAATGTATTGAAAAGACATGGAAAGGGAGGTGAGGCTATAAGCAGAAACACAGGAGAAAGTCTGAGCAAAGCAGGAAAACGGTCCCAGAGCCCTGTGATTCCATGGAAAGGCAAGGGTGTAAAAGTGGGGACTAACCACAGGTCTTTGTTAAATTTCCTTCAATACACCGTCTCCCTGAATGCTCACCTGTGCTAAGTGGGTAGGTGGGTGACTGTCATTCTTTCTATAAATGATAAAGCTGAGGTGCAGAGAAGTTAACACAACCTGTCCAAGATCATATGGCTGTTTTGTAACAGAGCCAGGACTAACAACTCTTCACTTTGGCTTACCTTTGACTTAAGTCAATATTTAAAAAAAGAAACAAAAAAACACACAAGATTTTACTAAGTTAGGAAGGTACAGAAAATTGGACATCTGATGGTTCGAACTAATGTGTGAAATACACATAAAAGCAAAATGTTTATGCAGATACTTTGGCTTTTAGAGAAAGTATCTTCGAAGACAAAAATAATCATTGAACTTCAAAAGTATGGACAGCATTTCTAAGCAAGACGGAAGATAAAAACTACATGGCAAAGGTTCAAAATACGGAAGAGTTATTCATACAGACCTAGTTGAACAGGCTTTTCCAGATGCAGCAAGGACAGATCATTTTTGGGAGGAAACTGTGTGAAGCCAGGATGAGTGTACACAGCTTTCACTGGTATCAAATCATTATCTCCTGTATTCTGCAGGTAACTTCTTCCTATTACCAGGTTATCTGTGATAGTTCTTGTCATAAGAAAAGGGAGTGGGGAAAAAGATACCACTTTTAACGAGGCCATCATCTTTCAGAATTACTAAACCTATATTCTTTAATGGTTCCAATCCACACTAAAATCTTATTACCTTGAATTCTTAGAAACTTGGAGTTTCTCATTAATTTGATCCTTGAGAATAAATGTAAAGTATCTACTCTCTTGCCTTCATAACAGCAAATAAAATAATTTCGTATTTACTTACAATTTAGATTCATGATGCCTCAAGGTAATGTGTTTATGTATTATAATCATAGTATTATACGTTATACCATGTATTGACATAATGGTCACTGAAACTATTCTGAAAGTTATAGTTACTCTACTTCCAAATACAATGTTTCTTAAAGAAGTATCTAAGGACCACACGCATTAAACCTGGCGTGTCTATTAAAAATGCAGAATCCAGAATTCGGTTTGTGGCTCAGCATGTTAAGAGCCCGAGTAGTTTTTATGAGGATGCAGGTTTGATTCCCAGCCTTGCTTAGTGGGTTAAGGATCTGGCATTGATGCAAACTAAAGCATAGGCCACATCGGGGGCTCAGATCTGGTATTGCCATGCCTGTGGCCTAAACCAGCAGCTGCAGCTTCAATTTGACCCCTAGCCTGGGAACTTCCATATGCTGCAGATGCAATTGTAAAAAAAAAAAAGAGAGAGAGAGAGGGAGGAAGGGAGGGGGAGAGAGAAAGAGAGAGAACCCCAGACATAACTTATAAAATCAAAATTCAGAATTAAGATTCTAATATTTCATTTACAGCAAATGCCTTAGGCAATTTTAAGAACATGAACATCCGAAAAATACCATAATAAGGATGCCTTCTTATGACTTATCAAAACTAAGAGTCAGGGGATGGTGACAGAGTTTTTGGTTCATTGAAGCTTCCTGCTCACCCCATTATTTGAGCAGATGCTTTTATTACCCCATCGATTTTGGAGACACTGAAAATGTCACATCTACTCATTTAGCTATGGTACATTATGCAACAATGTCAACTGTCTCACTACTTCTGGGAGATAATATGAAAAATGGCAAAGCTAAAACTCCTCTGAAGGAGGAGTTTTCAGGTATCTCCGTATCACACTGAGACCAAGAGTCAGATAAAATTAAAGAAAAAATGGTTCTTTTAAAGGACATTCTTTAGGGAATTCCCACTGTGGTTCAGTGGGTTAAGAACCTGACATAGTATTAATGAGGATGTGGGTTTGATCTCTGGCTTTGCTCAGTGACTTAAGGATCTAGCATTGCCACAAGCTTCGGTGTAGGTCACAGACTGTGGTGTAGGCCAGCAGCTGCAGCTCTAATTCAACCCCTAGCCTGGGAACTTCCATATGACACCTTTAAAATTCTTGGAAACTTTATATCTTTATTTTGAGAGTGAACATAAGCCCATAGAAGATATCAAGAAGGAAAGGAAAACACGTTTGAGCAACCCCTGGGTTCCTGAGCTCTATGCACCATGATGAGATACTGATGCAAAATATCGAGACACCATTCCCTTCACTTTGTGGATGAGGAGGGGGTGTGTGTTGTAGTTACTTATTAACTAAGTCACACCTAGAAGCAGAAAGCTGATTTTATAATTAAAACCTATTCATAGTAAGTGTATGAGTGAAGCACAGAAAGTTTCATCAACCTAATCTGTTCACTTGTTTGCAAGTTGGGCACTATACCTGTGGGAGCTGATGCTTAATGTTTCCTGTAATGTGGAGAGATCAGAAGGAGTGAAGGAGTACACCTGCTGTGGGCCCTCAAACAGCTTCTCACCACCCCCACCCCCAGCCCCTTGGGACACACACCTAAAGTTACAGTGTGCCGCTGTCAGGACCCACTGTCTGCCAACCAGTGCACCGCCACAGTAGTGCTGTCCTTGGTGCTGCAAACTGACCAGCCAGGGCCATGACATTACAGGGGCAGCACGGCCACCGACCACCTTGGGCTCCCCAAGCTCGGCTGGCAGCACATCTGTATTTCTCTCAGACCCTTCCATGAGAAATGGGTCAACAACTGGAATTCCACATTTGTCTTGGGTAGGCTGTCTTCCAGTAATTTCTACTGTCATCCCTTAGAAAAGTAACAATAAAACATTAGACATCAAGATTTATGAAAGCCTATTAAAATCTCAGAACGGAGGTGATTATTTCTTTTGCAGTTCAAAACTAGGCCTCTTAGCAAGAGATGAGACTCATCTTTTCCCTTTCTTTTTTCTTTTTTCTTTCTTTTTTTTTTTTTTTTTTGCCAAGACTGTGGCATGTGGAAGTGCCTGGGCAAGGCATGAACTCTTGCCACAGCAGTGACAATGCTGGATCCTTAACTGCTAGGCCACCAGGGAACACCTTCTATTGCTTTTAAATGACAAAAAGTCAAAAATTAACTAAAGCATAAGTATACACATCTTTAGACAAATCAAAACACAAATGGATTTTTAAAAAAGAAATTATAATATTGTACTTAGCCATGAAATTACTAGAAATTGTTCTTTCTGTGACATTATTTGTGTTACCTCAGTATAAGAGATCTAGACACATCAAAATATTTTATGCTACCTGTATTCAAGATGCAATGCATATATATAAAGGGAAAAGCATAGGGAGAATCCCCAGCAATGTGTTTACTCCATTCTCAGATTTTAAAGAAATTTACCGGGAAATAAAAACAAGAGATTTATTTAAGTATCTTCTCAAATGTGAAGAAAGTCAATCTTCTCCTTAGCCATGTAATTAAGGATAAGATATGCTCATTTGTTAAACTCTTTTCTAGAGATTGCTCTTCTTTCCTACATTTCATTTTTATACCAGAAATCTATTTAAACAAAAAGTTTATAGCATAGTGGATTTCTGTCTGTTTATTCAATACTTATATCAAAACTCATTTCTACTTTCTCTTCAGATGTGTGTAAAACATGGACTCTCTCTACCATTTACATACAGATGTCTAAAAACATACAAACTCTTCAAAACCAAGATTATCCTAGATTTTAGGGGAAAACAAAAGGTAATTGTTCTAACATGTTTTTAGTGCGTCAAGGTTTATTGCATTACTGCACGCTTTTATTGCATTTGTAATCCACATTTTTTGTGGTAGCTAAGCCTCTGGGGCTGTTTGTACACATATATAACAGCAGTATTTTATTA
The DNA here is from genome assembly GCA_004024745.2 of Catagonus wagneri. Classification (NCBI taxonomy): domain Eukaryota; kingdom Metazoa; phylum Chordata; class Mammalia; order Artiodactyla; family Tayassuidae; genus Catagonus; species Catagonus wagneri. The sequence continues at coordinate 11,192,589 of PVHT021183646.1, forward strand.
GCAGTCAAATTACTTTTAAAATACTTTAAAAAAGAAGTGAGGAAGACAGTGTTTTTACTGTGAGAATAAAGGGTCAGTTTAGAGACATAGCAATGGAAACACAAAAGCAATGGACACAGGAGAAGAGTCAATTAGGTGAGTATCACTTTAACAATCAAAAATCACATCTATACATATTGAAAGTTCTGAAAGGAAAAAATTTGCAACCTAGAATACTCTATCCAGCAAGAATATCATTTAAAAGAGAAGGAGAACTAGAGAATTTCTCCAACAAACAAAAGCTAAAAGAGTACAGCAATACTAAACCCATTCTAAAAGATATACTGAAAGAGCTTCTCTAAATAAAAAAAGAAGTAAGAAGAAATAGGATGGAGGAAATGACAACTGGAAAGTAATCACTTAAATAAGCCAGCATACAGATCTAAAAGAGGAAAAAAAAACTACTGTATAAGCGATGATAAACACAAGGAACAGGAAAAGGACAAACATGCAGATGTTCAAAAAAAGACTTCAAAATCAGAGGTGGGGAAGGCTGGTAAGAAAATATAGATTCTTTTTTATTTTAATAGGTGTTTGAGCCTATCTGACTATCAGTCTAAAGCAAGAAGATACAGGAAGGGATTAACATACTTAAAAAATGGGGCACCTTAGAGCAAAGGACACATATAGACTGAAAATGAGGGGATGGGAAAAGATATTTCATGCCAATGAACAAGACAGGAAATCAAGAGTTTCAATACTCATATCAGACAAAATAGACTTTAAAATGTCTAAAGAAAGACTTCAGAATGTCATAAAGAAAGACAAAGAGGGACACTATTTCATGGTAAAAGATCCATTCAAGAAGAGGATATTACAGTTGCCAATATATATGACCCTAATATAGGAGCACCCAGATATCTACAACAAATACTAACAGACAGAAAAGGAGCAACTGATGGGAATACAATAATAGTACGAGACTTTAACACCTCACTCACATCATTGGACAGATCCCCTAGACAGAAAATCAATAAGGCCACAGAGATCCTAAATGACCACAATAGAAAAGTTAGACTTAATCGACATTTTCAGGACTTTACATCCAAGAAAATCAGAATATACATTCTTCACAAGTGCACATGGAACATTCTCAAGGCTTGATCAAATAATGGGGCACAAAAGTAACCTTTGTGACTTTCTATACAAAGAGTATGGAAATTATTTCAAGTAACTTCTCTGGCCACAATGTCATGAAACTAGAAATCAACCACAGGAAAAGAAATGAGAAAAAACTAACTACATGGAGACTAAAAAACATGATACTAAAAAACCAATGGGTCAATGAAGAAATCAAGAAGGAGGAGTTCCCGTCGTGGCGCAGTGGTTAACGAATCTGACTAGGAACCACGAGGTTGTGGGTTCGATCTCTGGCATCACTCAGTGGGTTAAGGATCTGGCATTGCCATGAACTGTGGTGTAGGTTGCAGACGCGGCTTGGATCTGGCATCACTGTGGCTGTGGTGTAGGCCGGCAGCAACAGCTCCGATTCGACCCCTAGCCTGGGAACCTCCATATATTGCAGGTGCAGCCCTAAAAAGCAAAAAAAAAAAAAAAATTAAGAAGGAAATTTAAAAAATGCTTTGAGACAAATGATAATGAAGACAGAACCACTCAAAATCTATGAGATGCTGCAAAAGCAGTGCTCAGAGGGAAATTCATAGCAATACAGGCCTTCCTCAAAAAAGAAGAAAAATCTCAGATCGACAACTTAAGCTACCACCTAAATGAATTAGAAAAAGAAGAACAAGCAACACCTAAAGTCAGCAGAAGGAAGGAAATCATAAAGATCAGAGAGGCAATTAATAAAATAGAGATTCAGAAAAAAATAGAAAAAAAATCAATAAAACCAAGAGCTGGTTCTTTGAAAAGATAAACAAAATTGACAAACCTCTCACCATGAAGAGGAAAGAAAAAAACCAAATAAACAAAATAAGAAATGAAAAAGGAGAAATCACAACAGATACTGCAGAAATACAAAAAAAAAAAAAAAACCATGAGAGAATACTATGAACAATTGTATGTCAACAAATTTGACAATCTAGAAGAAATGGACAACTTTCTAGAGACTTACACCCTGCCAAAACTGAACCAAGAAGAAACAGATCAACTGAACAGCCTGATAACTAGAAATGAAATTGAATATTGTCATAAAAACACTCTCTACAAACAAAAGTCCAGGACCACATGGCTTCATAGGCGAATTCTACTAAACATACAAAGAAGAACTTATACCCATCCTCCTTAAACTTTTCCAAAAGGTAAGAAGGAACACTCCCAAAAACATTCTATGACACCACCAGCACCCTAATTCCAAAACCAGACAGATACCACGAAAAAAAAGAAAGCTATAGGCCAATATCTTTGATGAATATAGATGCAAAATTTCTCAACAAAATTTTAGCCTAAAAATCCCAACAGCATATAAAAAAGATTATACACCAGGACCAAGTAGGATTCATCCCAGGTTCACAAGGATGGTTCAACATACACAAATCAATCAATGTCATACACCACATTAACAAAAGAAAAGTCAAAAACTACATGACCATCTCAATAGATGCAGAAAAAGCATCTGACAAACTCAAACATCCATTCATGATCAAAACTCTTACCAAAGTGGGTATAGAGGGAACATACCTTAACATAATCAAAGCCATTTATGACAAATCCACAGCAAATATAATACTCATGGGAGAAAATCTGAAAGCCTTCCCACCGAAATCTAGAACAAGACAAGAATGCCCACTCTCACCACTGTTATTCAACATAGTATTGGAAGTCCTAGCCACAGCAATCAGACAAAAGAAAGAAATGGTATCCAAATTGGAAAAGAAGAGGTAAAATTGTCACTGTATGCAGATGACATGATACTATCTATATATAGAAAACCCTAAGGACTCAACCCAAAAACTAATCAAACTGATCCACAAATTCAGCAAAGTAGCAGGATATAAGATTAACATTCAGAAATCAGTCACATTTCTGTACACCAACAATGAAATATTAGAAAAGGAACACCAAACTATAATACCTTTTAAAATTGCACCCCAAAAAGTCAAATACTTGGGAATAAACCTGACCAAGGAGGTGAAAGACATATGCTGAGAACTAAAAAACATTAATCAGGGAAATTAAAGAGGATGCAAAGAAATTGAAAGATATTCCATGCTCCTGGGCCGGAAAAATTAATATTGTAAAAATGGCCATACTACCCAAAGCTATATATAGATTCAGTGCAATCCCTATCAAATTACCTATGACATTTTTCAAAGAACTATAACAAACAATCCAAAAATTTATATGGAACCACAAATAAATTCCCAAAGCAATCCTGAGGAACAAAAACCAAGCAGAAAGTATATCTCTCCCAGACTTCAGGCAATATTACAAAGCCACAGTAATCAAGACAGTGTGGTACTGGTACCAAAACAGACATACAGACCAATGGAATAGGATAGAGAACACAGAAATAAACCCAGACACCTACAGTCAATTAATCTTCTACAAAGAAGGCAAGAATATAAAATGGGAAAAAGACAGTCTTTGCAGCAAGTGGTGCTGAGAAAATTGGACAGCCACATGGAAATCAATGAAACTGGAACACACCCTCACACCATGCATAAAAATACTCAAAATGGCTTAAAGACTTAAATGCAAGACAAGACACCATCACACTCCTAGAAGAGAACATAGGCAGAAACGTTCTCTGACATCAACCTTGCAAATAGTTTCTCAAGTCAGTTTCCCAAAGCAACAGAAATAAAAGCAAAAATAAACCAATGGGATCTAATCAAACTGACAAGCTTTTGCACAGCAAAGGAAAATATAAAAAAAAAAAAAACCACAAAAAGACAACTTATAGAATGGGAGAAAGTTTCAAATGATGCAACTGACAAGGGCTTAATCTCTAAAATATACAAACAACTTATACAACTCGACAGCAAAAAAAAACAAAAAACTACAACCCAATGGAAAAAATGGGCAAAAGACCTGTACAGACATTTTTCCAAAGACGATATACAGATGGCCAACAACCACATGAAAAAATGTTCAGCATCACTGATTATTAGAGAAATGCAGATCAAAACTACTATGAGTTACCACCTCACACCAGTCAGAATGGCCATCATTAATAAGTCTACAAATAACATGCTGGAGGGGGTGTGGAGAAAAGGGAACACTACTACACTGCTGGGAATGTAAATTGGTAAAACCACTTTGGAAAACAGTATGGAGGTACCTCAGAAAACTAAACATAGAATTAGCATATGATCCAACACTCCCACTGCTGGGCATATAAAATGGCAAAACTTTCAATGAAAAAGATACATGCACTTGTATGTTCATTGCAGCACTATTCACAATAGCCAAGACATGGAAACAACCTAAATGTCCACTGACAGAAGATTGGATCAGGAAGACCTGGTACGTATACACAATGAAATAGTACTCAGCCATAAAAAAGAACAAAATAATGGCTTTTGCAGCCACATGGATGGAACTAGAAACTCATACTAAGTGAAGTCAGAAAGAGAAAGACAAATACCATATGATATCACTTATATCTGGAATCTAATATATGGCACAAATGAACATTTCCACAGAAAAGAAAATCATGAACTTGGAGAACAGACTTTTGTTGCCAAGGGGGAGGCGGAGCAGGGGAGTAGATGGACTGGGAATTTGAGGTTAACTATTGCCTTTGGAATGGATAAGCAATGAGATCTTGCTGTATAGCACTGGGAATGATGTCTAGTCACTTATGATAGAGCATGATAACGTGAGAAAAAGAATGTATGTATGTATGACTGGATCACCTTGCCATAGAGTAGAAAATTGACAGAACACTGTAAACCAGGTACAACGGAAAAAATAAAAATCATTATACATAAAAAAAAATCACATCTATAGGCATTCCCTTGTGGTGCAGTGGGTTGAGTATCCGGTGTTGTCATTGCTGCAGTTCAGGTTCAGTAGCCTGGGCTCAGTCACTTGCCTGGGAATTTTCACATATACTGGGCACAGCCAAAAAAAAAAATTTCTAAAAATCACATCTATAGGGTGATGTGTTTCACTAGTCTATAGCTCAAATCAAAGACTCTTAGGAGAGCCCATTCATTGTACTATTCTAAGAAAGATAGAGTGACATCAAAAAGAGCTTTGTGTTCACATGGATTGTTTGAATTTTTCTAGTTACATTCCCATCAAGAGACTCTCCTAATAACAGATTCATTAGGTTTTTTCAGTCTTAAGCACAACTAGTGAAATTCCAGCTTAAAAGTAGAACAGATAATCATAAAAATCAGTACATTTGTTTCTGTTTTAGACAGAAGTTCGGCTAAAATATTCCTTTGAGGGCTCTTCATGTGGGTGGGGAGGTGGCTTAATAAAGAGAGATGTTAGCAGAGACATGGAAATTCACTGCACTCCAGCTTTGTTTCACCTTGAATGGCCCTGCTGAATCTTTAAATAGCACTGACTTTTATGTTTATCATTATTTCTTACATGAAAATAACACACACACATAAAGCCATATACACACCCCAATTAATTTTATTACCTCACATGATCTATCTGAATGACCAAAATCTCACGCCTTAAGGAATGGTTTGAAATGAAGTTATCCTGTTTCTAATATTAGAGCAAGGCAACTACCAGTGGTCCCCAGGTTCTCTTTTAAGGCACATGTGGTCCCTGCTTTAATGGATATTTTTAAACCATTACTCACCATTGAGAGGCAACTGGGTCCCAATATTGCCTTTCTGTGATTGCTTCTGAATCATATCTTCCAAAATAAGTCTAAAACCTCTTTCTCCCACAGACTCATCAGTCTTAAAACTCACAGTTAGGTAAGCATCACTGGATATCAAAACAGATTCTTTCTTGGAGCCGCATAAGTGAGCTGCAAGGAGAGAGAAACTCAATAATTAAAGTGCTTTTCCTGTGTAATTACCTAGGTAAAACAGGGAGAAGAGGAGGCATTAAATTCTAAACTGTTAATATTGACAAAGGAATGATTATCAATAACGTTAAGATCGAGACTTGTGGTATGAAATTCATGATTTGATGGCAACAATCAAAGGATGTAGATTTTTAAAAGATCAAAGTGAAAAGACTGGGCTAGCAATTGTTATGGAAATGATAGAAAACTGTATGGCAGTCTTTCATCATAAGGATGGGTAAAGAGGCATTTCCAGCAAGATAAATGAACAGAGAAGGAAAACTAACGGGACAGTGTATGGACCAAATGTTTGTGTGCCCCCAAAGTTCCTAAGCAGAAATCCTAATCCTCGATGTGATGGTATTAGGAGGTGAGGCCTTTGGGAGGCGATATCTTCATGAGGGTGGAGACTTATAAACCCTTTCCAAAGAGACGCCAGAGGCGCTCTAGCCCCCTTTTGCACCATGTGAGGATATAGCAAGAAGCCAGCTATGAACAGGAATCGAGCCCTTACCAGACACCAGCTCTTGGACGTCTAGACTTTAAAACTGTGAGAAATAAAGGTTTGTTATTTATGCGGCCCGGTCAATCGTATTTTTGCTATCACAGTCAAAACTGTCTGAGCCAACCAAGCTACCCAAATACAGGCTAATGATCCTTTTCTAATTCAGAAATACAGGGATTTCCCCTTGTGGCTCACCAGGTTAAGGACCCGTTGTTGTCTTTGTGAGGATGTGGGATCAATGCCTGGCCTTGCTCAGTGGGTTAAAAACCCGACATTGTCACAGACTGTGGCAGAGTTTGCAGACTTGGCTCGCATCAGGCATTGCCTTGGCTGTGGTGGAGGCCACAGCTGCAGTTCCGATCTGACCCCTGGTTTGAAGTTCCACATGCTGCAGGTGTAGTCATAAAGGGAGAAAAAAAAAAAAGAACAAGAAACACAAAAGTTGTCATAAAGGTGGCCTTGACAGTGATGTGACATATGCTGTGATTTATCTGTACATGTTCTAATTTAAATTCTCTCAAAAGAGTGATGGACTATTGTCTTAAAGACAATATTAAAGATAATATTATCTCAGAAATATGAGAAAGAAAGACGGGGAGTAGGGGAATAGTTCATCTCTACAAAATTCTCATCTTCAGAGAATCTGTTTGGTGAATTGGATGTGGTGGGAAGCTTTTAGGACGCATCATGTCAAGTAAAAGCATTCTGGGTACAGTGACAAACACTCTGGAAGTTTTAAAATAATGGAAATGGGAAAATGTTACTTTGTTTTTCAAAAAGGAGATTTGAGGGTTGGACGGGAGGGTGGAGGACGATAATGGGTAGGAGACAGAAAAATGCAAAGAAGCTAGAGGATTTCCAGTGTCCTGTATCAGTGAAATAGCACAGCTTGGTCCTGACAAGCTCAGTTTCTATAGCTAAACTACTGGTTTGGACTAGTTCTACCATTTATGAACTATGTGGCCCTGGGCAAGTTATTTAACCTGTCTCTCTGCCTCAATTTTCTCATCTCCTTAAGGAGATAAAAACAATACTCAAACGGCATTCTATGAAGGTATATTTAGAATGCATTATAAGTGGTTTCTTTTTTTAATTTTTGGTTGCACCTGTGGCATATGAAAACTGCTTAGCCGGGGACTGAACCCGTGCCACAGCAGCAATCCAAGCCTCTGCAGGGACAATGTCAGATCCTTAACCCCTGCACCTGTGCCACAGTGGGAACCCCCCAAGTGTTTGTTAAATAAAAATAAATCTCAGCAAATTATTACAGCAAATTATTAGACAGATGGTTTTTAAACACTTGGAGAAGGAATCAGTGGTCATGACCAGCCAGCGTGGGATCCTTAACATGCCATATTGAATTAGCCTAATTTAATTTCTGGAAAGTTAATTAGATGGTGACTAGGGGGAATGAGATAAACTTAATGAATCTTGATTTCAGTGAAGCACTTAATAAAGTGTCTTACGATGTCCCTGTGAACAGATATGAAATGTAAGTGGATAATTATATGGCTAGGAAGTTTCACAGCTGATTAAATAACTATACAATGTAAACCTGAAGGGAAGATATTAATGGTATGGAAATGGTTCTATCCTTGGTCCTACCAAGAACAGTATTTTTATGAAAGGCTTAGAGAGAAATACAGAGAACACATTTACAAAATGTGTAAGTCTGAGATGAGTGGCTGAATGAGAAATAGGGAACTAGGTTAAATATAGAATCTTAGTCGAGTTCCCATGGTGGCTCGGCAGTAATGAACTTGACTAGTATCCATGAGGATGTAGGTTCAATCCTTGGCTTTGATCAGTGGGTTGAAGATCTGGTGTTGCTGTGAGCTGTGGTGTAGGTCACAGACATGGCTCAGATCCTGCGTTGCTGTGGCTGTGGCACAGAATGGCAGCTGCAGCTCCTATTCAACCCCTGGCCTGGGAACTTCCATATGCTGCAGGTGCAGCCCTAAAAAGACCAAAAAAAAAAAAAAAAAGAATCTCAGAGATAATTTAGTTCAGGAGTTCCTATTGTGGGACAGGAGTTCCTATTGTGGCTCAGCCGGTTAAGAACATGACCAGTATCTATGAGGATTCATTTGGGTTCAATCAATGACCTCACTCAGAGGGTTAAAGATGTGGCATTGCCACAAGCTAGTGTTGGTCACAGATGCAGGATCTGGCATTGCTGTGGCTGTGGTGTAGGCTGACAGATGCAGCTTAGATTCAACCCTTTGCTTGGGAACTTCCATATGCCACAGGTGCAGCCCTAAAAATAAAAATTAAAATAAAATAAAATAATCCTGGGCATATGATAGTTGGCTGTGAAAGTACTGCATGGAGCTTATGAGCATTTTCTCTTTTGGAGAAGGTCTAATTCCTCATGTTGAATCAAGAGGCATCAATGTAAAGACAGCCACATGGTTAGCACAGGGGCCAAGGATATAAGTGTTGAATCATAGTCCTTGGGCTTGAATCTCACTTTCTCTACTTATTAGTTAAGTCACTGAGGATAGTTACCCAATGTTTTCGTGACTTGGCTTTCTTATATTTAAAATGAGGATAATGTGAACTACCTCCACATGACTATAAAGTAGATTAAGAACTCTATGTTTTCAAGACTATGCCTGAATAATGGTAAATACTCAATAACTATTAGATATTAATAAGCAAAACAAGTTTCATACATGGTCTGAGTGCTTCCATGAGAAATCCATAAATATTTGAAAAGAAGAATTATGACTCTCTGTCTTCTTTCCTCTCCAAGATAAACATGAGCAGGTGTCCACACCCTTCAGCATCATTATGTTCCATGGATGTGTTCCAGTTTGTTAATGTTCCTTAAAATTGATGTCTGACCAAAGATGATATTTAATAATGAGTATGACAGGGACAAAAGCCAGACAGACTGGACACTGACTATGAAGATCTGTGAGATCGACCTAGTGAATGGCAGCTCAGTGCCCATCCTAAATTTGACCATACGAGGGAAATTATTTATCTTACAATTTTTTACCAGCACTGCTCTGAAATTTTATAATCATTTGACATTATTGAAATTTTGATTTCAAACTTCCTACTTTCTAAATCACCACTTCTTATTTATCCTAATCTATGAGTATTTCCCTGCTATCATTGTATGATCACCTTTTGGCTATTAATCCTATAAACTTTCTTTATCCATCATCCTCTAGAAAGTGGGAGTTTTCCTTGTAAATGGAAGCAGAGAAGTGAAGCAACAGCCAACTACCTTGTTCTACTTGTTTTGAATGATGGCTAATACTAAAATATTTCAAAACTGAGGAGAATGATGGAGGACATTGATGATGTCAGAGAAAGGATAAATAAAGGAAATTTGTGAGAAGCTGGTAACTCTCCCATTGATATCTCAAGCCCAGACTTAGACACCATGTGGTCAATAAATCTCTCAAGATTATTTAAAATAATTGGTCTTTGCCTTTTTATAATTTACCCTTGGGTCTAAAGAGAGCCACCTTTACTGTGAGGATGAAATCTAAGGAAACCAATTATTTAAAAGTTAGCTTAAAATGCAGTTTAGAAAATAGGACCTCTTAAAACATATGGCCTACTGAGAAAAACAAAATCAGTGTGCTCCCTGATGGTAAAATGAGATATGAATCATGGGAGTAAAATCAAGAAGAGCTGGAATTAAAGGTCAAGATCCAATGAGTGTGGTCTCATGCTTAGCCCACAGTTCAATACGACTATAACAGATTCTGAAGAAGGATCTGATAGAAGAATCACTGGCAATAAATGGTATCATTCCCGAGGCAAATGTAGGCCTTGGATTCCCCATATATGATTATACATAAAGGCTTATACAATGACACTCAGCAGAGGCCATTTAAGAAAGTTCAATTTACCAAGTAATCTTGATTGCTGATCTGGTCCATCATAAACATTGAAGTAATCCCATTTACAGTTCCAAGATTCTTCTGTCATAAAGTCTTTAATCACTGCCTTTATTTTACTTCCTGACATAGAATAAAAAGTCCAAGTGCAGTCCAGCATGTTAGGGTAAATGTTAGGATAATTGGGAGAGGTGATCTCAATAGAACTCACTGGAATCAAATCCAATACTGGACATCCTTGAGGCAAAAAGAAAAAAAAATATTTAATAATCAAAGAGCTGAGTTACCACTTCTGGAATCTGGTTTTAATGCCTACAACCAGGTCATGAGAACCTAAACTGTAGTGCAGTTTTATTAAGTTCTATCACTGTTCCTTTGTTTCAGAGCTCCTGACCCAGGGTTTAAATGACTTTTGTTTTGAAAAACTGACTCCTCCCCAAAGAAGACAGACTAAAGTTCTTTGACTCATAAACTGTGACCATTTAAATCAACCATAGCTACCTTCCAATGTAGTTTTGTGGCATATTTTTACCACATAATCTTCTAAGTTCCTGAGTAAATTACACATCCATAAAATGCAGCCTATAATTCCAAGTACAATCATTTATCTGGGAGGGGAAATTTGGACTACTCTCATATGGTTGAGACCAGGATATTAAGGTTCACAAGAGCTAAGGGGCTATATACCAAAAAGAATAGGAATTCTTGACCTTTGGGGCTTACTCCAAAAGCTCTAGGTATTACCCAACCTAAAATTAATGCCATCCAAAAACTGATTGACTTCATCAATAATCTTATAACTTTAGTTTCACTACGCAATGGCCTAGAAGAGAGAGAGAAACATATACATAATCCAAAATATATAAAACATACAGAAAGAGTGCCAATGAATAATAGAAGTAAAAAACTAGCGGAATTCCCCTAAACAAAACAGATGGGAGTTAGCTTCATGGCTCAGTGGTTAATGAATCTGACTAGGAACCATGAGGTTGCAGGTTCTATCCCTAGCCTTGCTCAGTGGGTTAAGGATCCGGCGTTGCCGTGAGCTGTGGTGTAGGTTGCAGACTCGGCTTGGATTCCGCGTTGCTGTGGCTGTGGCGAAGGCCGGCGGCTACAGCTCCTGTTAGACCCCTAGCCTGGGAAACTTCATATGCCGCGGGTGCGGCTCTACATAAAAAAAGGCAAAAAGACAAAAAAAAAACCAGCTGTGTTTTTTACCCAATAATCAGATAAGGTGTTACCTTCTTACTCTCTACTCCCTAATCTGTCCAAGTGTCCACTACTCCTAAAGTTTAATACTATGAAAATCAATATAAATTCATATTTCACTATAAAGCAAATAGAATAAGGACACAACATGAACATTTTTGACAAAAGCCAGCATATACTTCTTACTAAATAGTGTTTCGCTTCAAGGATATTCCTCACTCTCTTTCATTAATATCAGATGACCAAAGCCAAGCCCATGGATTCCTTACTTCCTTTACCCTCTTACCTTTATCAGTAACTTTATTTTTTCCTCTCATGGAATCTAGAATAGGAGAACATTCAAGGTCAATATATCCATTTTGATACTTTATATTGCTTTATTTTTTTGATCATGATACATGTACATCATCAAAAATTTCAAAAAAAAGATTTCAAAGAAGAAAATAAAATTCTCTTGTAGTCAAAAAATGTATATATGTATGTGTGACTGACTGGGTCACCTTTGCTGTACAGTAGAAAATTGACAGAACGCTGTAAACCAGCTATGATGGAAAAAATAAAAATCACTGAAAAAAATCTAAGGAACTAGAGAATACCAATAATCATTACAGATAAACATCAACATAAGATTTTAAAAGCAAAATGTAAAATAAAGCACCACTATCTTGAACCTCAAAAAAAAAAGTTTCTTAGAGTCCTATCCTATAGGTAATCAATACTCATATTTTAATGTGAATCCTTCCTTTTCCTACGTGATAATATATACATTTAAAAAGTTGTAGGGGGAGTTCCCGTCATGGCTCAGTGGTTAACGAATCCGACTAGGAATCATGAGGTTGTGGGTTCGATCCCTGGCCTTGCTCAGTGGGTTAAGGATCTGGCGTTGCCGTGAGCTGTGGTGTAGGTCGCAGACGCGGCTCGCATCCCGAGTTGCTGTGGCTGTGGCGAAGGCCGGCGGCTACAGCTCCTGTTAGACCCCTAGCCTGGGAACCTCCATATGCTGAGAGTACAGCCCTAAAAAAGGCAAAAAGACAAAAAAAAATTTTTGTATTTCAATGTACATCATTGTAATCTTTCCCCACTTAATTTATTGTGACTCTTTTTCCATACTACTAAATATTACATATATATTTTAGTGGTTTTACTATTTTTTACTCGTATAGATATGACAATATCTATTAATTTAATTTGTAATCTCAAGAATATGATTGATGAGTCAGAGCTTAAACCTCACGCATGGGTCAGTCTATTACATTTCTGCTGTCCTGGGGAAAATGGCTGCACTAAAGGTTTTCTGTGTTTATCTGAAAACAGAAATTGCATATGTATATAGTCTGCTGAGCTGACTACTACTCATGTTTTAGCTCTAAAGCCACAGGGATTCCCATAAGCAAAACAGATGTATTTCTTACCCATTTATTATATAAGGAGCTACCTCCTTACTCTCTACTCATTAATCTACCTTAGCTAGACTGTCAAACAACTATTGAGCATCAACTATTTGCTAGGCGTGGTTGCAGATTTTGGAGATAAGAGCAATGGCACACGCTTGGTGTGGCTGAAGACCAGAAGGAAGGCTGGCATGGCTGGTGTGCACCGAGGACTGGGAAAAATCATAGACGTAGTCAAGGAGGTAACCAAGAGCCAGATCATATATAATCCTGTAGATCACGATAAGGACTTTTACTAAGAGTGAGTTGGGAAAGCACTGAAAGATTATAAGCAGGGGAGAAACATAATCTGAATTATTCATTTTAAAATGATTATTCTGGCTGTTATGAGTAAAATAAACTAAAGGAAGGCTTGTAGCAGAATAGTACGTTGGAATTATTGAGAGGTAGTTCAATTCTAGATCAGTTTTGCTGAAGGCTCACAGATGAACAACATCCAACGAGAGACGTGAGAGGAAAAGACAAGGATGACCAAGGTAATGGTTGACCATTTAATTAGCAAAATGTAGTTGCCATCTACTGAAATGGGGAAAATTGATGGAGGATTATTTGGAGACAGGGGTAGGAAATCAAGAGCTGAATTTTGGTCAAGTTAAGTTTGAGTTGCTCATTAAATAGCCAAGTGGAGAGAGAGGCAATTAGATACACAGTACTGGAGTTCTAAAAAGAAGTGGGGACTGGAGATATACTTTGGGAATTATCTGTGTATATATGGTATTAAATCATTTTGTTGTACAGCAGAAATTACCACAATGTTGTCAATCAACTATAATTTAAAAATTAAAAAATAAAACAAGGAATTGGGTTAAATCACTTAAGAGTAAGTATAGGTAAAGAAGAAAAGAAAGTCAAAGACTGGGTCTTGGGACACTTCAAACTTTAATGGCAGAGAAAATGAGGAGCAACCAGCCAAGAGACTCTGAAGGAGACTGGTGAAGTAAGATGAGAGCCAAGAAATAGCAGTTTCCTGGAGGTCATGGCAAATGAGATTCCAGAAGGAAAGTGAGCTCAACCGTGCCAAACGCAGCTCTTAGACAGGAGGTGACTGTTGGGTCTGGACTCATGGAGGTCATCAGTAGCTTTGGCAAGAATCGCTTCCAGGGAATGGTAAGAAAGAAAGCCTCATGGGAATGGATTCAAGAAAAAATGAGAGGGCAAAGGGGGAGACAGGGAGTAAAAATACATTCCAAGATGTTTTGTTATAAGACAACAAAGAAATTAAAGTTTTCCTAGAATTCCATGCCCATCCTTTACCAAGCTAAGATCCCTCCTTCAAAACTTAATAGTTGTTTTTTCTCACTGTATATTTTTCTATATGATTACCTGATTTGTCAACTGAAAGAAAAGTGTGCAACGTAAGAGCTGTGAGTTCAAGTCTCATTCGGGGTCTTACTGAGGACTGTAGCCCCAGGAGAGAGCCACTCAGTAGTTCTGAAGAAGCTGCTCCAAGGAGTTAGGGAAGAAGCCATGTTAAATGTGATTTGGCTAACACACATCCTGATAAGAGGATACTGCTAGTCACAAAGAACAGAGTTCTCAAGTTAATGATCTTAATGCTTTTCTATGTACAGGAAGATGCAAAAATCTGCACTCATTAAAATTCTTCTTGAGATGCATACCTAACCATGCAAGGGATCTGCCTATCCTAAGCTCAGAGCATCCTGTTATCAATTTAATTTCCTCTACCTGAAGCAGAGAGTGCACCGTCTGTCAGGGACTGCAGTGGGTTAATCCTGGCAGAACTGGGTGACAAACAACATTTGCTGTCCTTCTTTGTTTACCGATTATTAAGTATCTTCCCTACTGGACTGTAGACTCTCCTAGGGTAGTGACTCTTTTTCAATGCTGATTCTCGGTGCTTTAAACATGGCCTGGCATCGGTTTAAAACCGTTCAAGATGTGAGACTGTACTCTATTTTATGTTAGCCCGTTAAGATATACTTTGACTGGAGTTCCCGTCGTGGCTCAGTGCTTAACGAATCCGACTAGGAACCATGAGGTTGCGGGTTCGATCCCTGGCCTCGCTCAGTGGGTTAAGGATCCGGCGTTGCCGTGAGCTGTGGTGTAGGTCGCAGACGCGGCTCGGATCCCGCGTTGCTGTGGCTGTGGCGAAGGCCGGCAGCTACAGCTCCTGTTAGACCCCTAGCCTGGGAACCTCCATATGCCGCGGGTGCGGCTCTAGATAAAGGCAAAAAGACAAAAAAACAAAACAAAAACAAAAGATACACTTTGACTTATATAATTTGAATGTGATGCAAGTCTTCTTAATTATCTCCATCCAACATTTCTCACATTACCAGACTAAAAATGTAAAGTACTTTTTGTAGTAACACCTCCCCAATTGTATTCCAATTACATTTTAAATGGGTATGACCTTGGGGCTAGAGCAATTTTAATTACTCAGAATTCAGCATAATTGCAAATGTTTCCTCCATAATACCCAGTTTCCATAAATTGCAATAGTTCTCAATTTTGATAATGCTCTCAGTATTGTCACCTAAACTATAGGAACATCAGATAAAGCATACATTCAAAAATCTGGTTACAACTGATATACACCAAACAAGTTTAAAAAAGATTTAATTACTATTGATACTTGTAGAGTAAGGAAACTAATTTCAAAATAGAAAAATTACTTGAAACTTTTAGGCTAGGGATAAAAGTATTCTACTGTATTGCTATAATATTCCAAGTATAGAGAAAATTAGATGAAATTATTAAATGCTATAAGAAAAATGAAAAATCTGATCAATCTTATGCTTTATGGAGGTTTAACTCAGGGCCTCCACAGATAAGAGAAGTCACAAACAAATATTTTTTCCCCTAAAGTGGACAAATGAAAGAATTCAAATCTGTTTATTAGAAAACACATATTTTTCTTTTAATTCAAATATGGTTTATTTACAGTGTGTTAATTTCTGCTGTTCAGCAAACTGATTCAGTTATACATATACATATATTTTAAAAAAGTCTTTTCCTCTATGGTTTATCACAGGATATTGAATATAGTTTCAATGTGATATAGAGTAGGATTTTGTTGTTTATCCATTATATATATAATAGTTTGCATCTGCTAACATCAAACTCCCAATCCAACCCTCTCCCACCTCCTCTTCCCCCCGGCAACCAAAAGTCTGTTCTCTACATCTGTGTCTGTTTCTGTTTCATAGATAAGTTCATTTGTGTCATATTTATTTTTTATTATATAAAGATTTTATTGTATTTCCAAATATCTTTTTATGACTTTTATTTTTCCATTATAGTTGATTTACAGTGTATAGCAAAGTGACCCAAACATATATATATATATATATATATATATATATATATATATATATATATTATTTTATAGATATTCTTTTAAAAGAATATACATATTTGTTGAGCATTTTTTCATGTGGCTGTTGGCCATCTGTATATCTTCTTTGGAGAAATGTCTATTTAGGTCTTTTGCCCATTTGTACATTGGACTGTTGGATTTTTTTGCTTTTCAACTGTATAAGTTACTTGTATATTTTAGAGATTAAGCCCTTGTCAGTTGCATTATTTGAAACTATTTTCTCCCCAAAAAAACAAGGTTGTCTTTTTGGGATTTTTTTATGGTTTCCTTTGCTGTGCTGTGCAAAAGCTTGTCAGTTTGATTAGGTCCCATTGGTTTATTTTTGTTTTAATTTCTGTTGCCTTGGGAGACTGACCTGAGAAACATTAGTAAGGTTGATAGCAGGGAATGTTTTTACCTATGTTCTCTTCTAGGAGTTTGATGGTATCTTGTCTTACATTAAGTCTTTAAGCCATTTTGAGGTTATTTTTGTGCATGGTATGAGGGTGTGTTCCAGTTTGATTTTCATGTGGTTGTCCAGTTTTGCCAGTACCACTTACTGAAAAGACTGTCTTTTTCCCATTTTATATTCTTGCCTCCTTTGCAGAAGATTAATTGACTGTAGGTGTCTGCATTTGTGTCCTATTTTAGATTCCACATGTATGCAATATCGTATGGTATTTTTCTTTTTCTGACTTACTTCACTTAGTATGATAAACATATTTTCTAATAAACCACAATAAAACAAAAACATACACATAAACAAATATGAAAAAAGTAATAGACTTACCAGAAATATGAAAAGAATATCTCAAAGAAAATTCTTCCATGGCCAGACTGTCATTGTATGTGAAAACCAACATCATACGAGGACTATGAGATTTTAATGAAGGTGAATATCCTTCACATAGGTTTCCTGGCCAAAAAACCCACAAATTCTTACTATTTATCAAAGCAAAGGGTATTGAGCAAAGTAAAAGAAAAAAAATCCTTTTTTAAATACAAATTTATATCATATCCACTTCCAACAATATAAGAAAAGGAAAAATTAAGCAAAATAAAACATAAATAGAGAGAAATGTTTCAGTTCCCTGAGTGTAAGTTCTGAGGACCAACTAGGACACTGTACCCAATTCTTATAATGTCTGAAATACTTATTATTTAATTTTAATTAATTAATTAATTTGCCTTTTAGAGCTGACCCACGGCATATGGAAGTTCCCAGGCAAGGGGCTGAATCCGAGCTACAGCTGCTGACCTACACCACAGCTACAGCAAGGTGAGATCAAAGCCGTGTCTGTGACCTACACCACAGCTCATGGCAATGCCAGATCCTTAACCCACTGAGCGAGGCCAGGGATTGAACCTGCATCCTCATGGATCCTAGCCTGATTCACTACCACTGAGCCATGACAGGAATTTCCAAATACTTATTATTTTAAAGCTATGTAATATAAAGAAGGTAGCGTGGTCTAGCTAGCTCATGAGGGAATTAAAAAATATTTTTGTCACCAGGCTACGATAACTGTGTAGAAGGGAGTATATTTGGGCCTTAGCTACATAAAACCTTCATTTATACACAGCATAGCTAAATGAATAGGAGGCAGGGTACAGTGACTGACATGAAAATTTAAATGACCAGCTGGTATCAATGAAATTTTCAGGCAATCATTTTAGAAGTCTCCTATGACTCAGACTCTTAGGGCTAATTAGTAATAGTTTTGTTCAATCATCCACCAGCCCTGGATTTCTAAAGCATCCTTCAGGAGTTCCCATTGTGGCTCAGCAGGTTAAGAACCCAACTACTATCCACAAGGATGCAGGTTCAATCTCTGGTCTTACTCAGTGAGTTAAGCATCCGGCTTTGCCTTGTGCTGCAGTGCAGGTTGCAGATGCAGCCCAGATCTGGCGTTGCCGTGTCTGTGATTAGGCCAGCAGCTGCAGCTCTGATTTGTCCCCCTAGCCCCAGAACTTCCATATGCTGCAGGTGCGGCCCCAAAAAGACCGAAAAAAAAGGGATTCTTCAGGAGATGATAGAGACTGGTATTTACAGACGCTTCTCCCTCTTGTGAGGCCTACTGCTAACAGCCGGACTGTCACGAAGTTCTCTGTAACTCCTACCCTATGAATCTAATTCAGCTTCTAGAGCAAAACATTCTTCTTTCACCTTTTGCTTTCTATAGTTTTCTTTAAGACCAGAATCTTTAATCGTTTACTGAAGAAAATTTGGAGAATTTAATATACAATTGCTTATAATCTTGCAATCTGAAAATATCCACTTAAACATATTGGTGTGTTTCCCTTTATTTTAATCATATACAGCACCATTTTAAAAAATTTAAATTATACTATGCACTTTTTTATTCAAATCTTTTCACTTAATAGCACATGCAGGATTCTCCTGTCTTAGAAAAGAGTTAGGTGAAAACATTTTCTTTAATGGATACATAACTTTTTATCCTATGGATTTACTATAATTTTCTTAATCAATTTTCTGTTTAGATCCTGGATTTTTTGACCATTATCATACACAATGCTATATAAATATATATCTTTTAGATGAATGTAAAACATACTTTTATAAGTATGGCTAAAAGCAGAAACCCTGAATGAAATGTTTTATGCAGTAATATGATAATTAATAAACAAAAGGTTTTAGAGCTTTTGAAAAATATTTGTGTATCTCCCTTCAGAAAGCATACTATACATTTACCTCAACAACATGAAAATATCTGTCACACTGCATTTTATTTACTAAGTATAATCATTCTTCAAAATATTTTTGTCAATGAAGCAGGTAAGATATTTTTCTCATTTCTGTTTTAAAGAGGCTATTTTTGGGGAGTTCCCATTGTGGCACAGTGGAAATGAATCCAGCTAGTATTCATGAGAATGTGGGTTCAATCCTGGTCTCACTCAGTGGGTTGAGATCTGGCAATGCTGTGAGCTGTGCTGTAGGTTGCAGATGAGGCTCAGATCCCACACTGATGTGGCTGTGGCCCAGGCCAGGAGCTGCAGCTCTGATTCTATCTCTAGCCTGAGAACTTCCATATGCCACTTGTGCAGCCCTACAAAGCAAGAAAAAGAAAGAAGGAAGGAAGGAAAGAAAAGAAAGAAGAAAGAGAGAAAGATAGAGATAGAGAAAGAAAGAAGAAAGAAAGAAAGAAAAAGAAAGAAAGAAAAAGAAAGAATAAAGAGGCTATTTTTTCTTATATATTTATGAGAATTAATTGCCTGTTTTTCTATTAAGATATACTTAGGAAAACAGTAATTCTGGATTGTGTTTTAAAATCGGTTAAACTTACTTATTGTTCTATTTAAAACTTTTTTTATATCAGGGATCCTCTTAATCTGAAAGAATATACCTGTGCTTTATGATTGTTGCATCAGAGTTAATTATCATAAGGTTGATAATTCAAATCTGCTTCCTAAAATAAACCATTTCTAAGTTTAACTGATCATACGCAGCATTTTCTGAAACAAATATTCTAACAAAGGTAGTTTGCTGTAACATAAGCGTTTCAAGTGTGTTCATAGCTTCAAGGGGACAATATAGGGACTAATAATCTTTTCACTATCACAGGAAAACTGCCCTTTTTAGTAAACAGATGGCCAGAGGGTCAATGGTCACTGTGACAAGAGATGAAATAAAGAGAGATTTAATTTAGATTGTCTGGCAACTGATAATGTAAATATTCATTAACTTTTCTTATCTGTCAAAAGAGCCTAAGGATTAATCCAGTGACTTTTGTTTTTTAAAATCCCTTGGGTCAGTAGTTTGTAAACTTTCCCTACATTAATTACCTTAAACATTTCTCAGACTTTTTGAAAATCCTTAATTTCTTACTTTTTAATTTTACTTCCGTTGAAGAAGAAAACTGTTTAGTTATATAGGAATTTATTGATAATTTCCTGTTGTCTTCAATTGCTTTCACAATGAGAGGGTCCTTCTCCATCCATAGCCAAGATGATTGCCTATTTTTTTAAACTTTTAATGGCTTAATAAAAACGTTTAAACAACTGTCCTGTGATGGAGAATATAATTTATATTTTTCCTCCTCATCTGTAATGCCAAATTTATCACATAGCAATGACTTATCAGTTCTGGGGTCCTTTCTGGTCTATTTATTTCCACTCATGTGTGTCTCTTCTTATACTAGCACTACCCCTGTTTTTGTTTGTTTTTGGTTTCTTATTTTTTTGGCCTCACCCACAGCATGCAGAATTTCCTGGGCCAGGGACTGAACCTGTGGCATAGCAAGTGACAACACTGGATCCTTAACCTGCTAGGCCAGAAGGGAACTCCCTATTCTGTTTTAATTATCATTGTTTTAAAGTATAGGCTTTTTGTTTGTTTGTTTAGACTGCACCTGGTGGCATATGCAACTTCCCAGACTAGGAGTCCAATTGGAGCTGAAGCTGCAGGCCTAGGCCATAGCCACAGCAATGCCAGATCTGAGCCACATCTGTGACCTGCATCGCAGCTCAAGGCAATGCCAGATCCTTAACCCACTGAGTGAGGCCAGGGATTGAACCTGCATCCTCATGTATACTAGTCGGATTCTTTTTTTTTTTTTTTTGCCTTTTGTCATTTTATGGCCGCACCTGCGGCATGTGGAGGTTCCCAGGCTAGGGGTCTAATCGGAGCTGTGGCCACTGGCCTGCGCCGCAGCCACAGCAACGCAGGATCCGAGCCGCGTCTGCAACCTACACCACAGCTCACGGCAACGCCGGATCGTTAACCCACTGAGCAAGGGCA
>PVHT021183646.1:11213774-11240705 GCA_004024745.2 Catagonus wagneri
TAGTCGGATTCTTAACCTGCTGAGTCACAAAGGAAATTCTCTTAAAGTCTGTTTATTATTATTATTATTATTATTATTATTATTATTATTATTGTTATAGTTGATTTACAATGTTCTGCCAATTCCTGCTGTATAGCAAATGACACAGTTATACATATATATTTATACACATTATTTTTCTCCCATTATCCTCCATCCTGTTCTGTCACAAGTGATTGAATATAGCTAAAATATGTTTTAATACTGATAATTCACTTCATCTGGTCATTTTTTCCCCCCAAAATTTTTCAGCTAGTTTTATTTATTTTAAGGACAGACTTTAGACTTATTATCAATTTCTTCCTCACTCTCTGAAAATAATTCCCGCTGGGATTTTGCTGGGGTTTGCTATATTTATAAATTAACTGGGAGTGAATTAATGTTAATTTTGTCTTCCAGTTTTAGAACATGTTACTTTTTTCTATTCAGATCTGTGTTGTGTGCGTGTGCGTGTATGTACATTTTACATTTGCACGCTAAATCTCACATTTCCTTTTAAGGTTACACCTAGTTACAAGGATTTTGTTGCTGATTAAAACTGAAGTGATTTTTTCACTCTATCTTTTAACGAATTTCTACTGGGATGGTTTAAAGGACATAATTTATCTCTCTTTCTCCAAATTTGACTTATTTGTAAGATACATAATACATTTTCAGTATTAAACTGTTCTTGAATTCTTGGGATGTAGCATAGTTGGTTATATTAAAAATATTCAATAATCTATTGACCTCAAAAATTGAGTTAACCCCTAGAGGCTGCAAAAATTGAAATAGAGCAACAAAATTTTTGTGGATAAAGAGGAAATAGTACATGTGTTTTATGAACAAATTCTAGGTAAAGAACAAATTCAAAGTAGGGAATGCTAGGTATATGATTCATTAATATTATAAATTATAACTGACAGAACTAATGTGTTATTTCTCCCTTTTTCTTTATTTCTTTGTTCTTTAGACCATGTGTTCTCTGACAACCCACTGAAGGAGAGGTAACAGGGAAACAACTGTCTAATCTTTCCTTCTAAGCAGCACAATTTTAAGAATAGGAATTAAAATGTATATTTCCAATTCAAATACACCAGAAGCTTGGCCACTTTTGCAAGAGCGCTTAACATGCATTCTCTCATTTAATTCTCAAAGTAACCTCATAAGGCAAAGTAACAGGTATTCTGTTAAGGCAAGAAAGCAAGAAGGAGAGAGAATTTCCAAGGATATGCGAGATGCCTAGAAGCTGCCCTCTCCCCACAAGAGGCTATGTATGGCCTTGTTGATGCTAAGTTGACTCAGGAACCAGGAAAGTTCCATGTTTACTGACATTCCCTAAAGTAGAAACACAAAGATTGTTAGCGTATCTACTTCTGGGATGGTAATGTAAGTCCAAAGAATCAAGGGACAGTGGTTTAGCAACTGACTATTTTATCAACTCTGGCAGGTTCTATCTATGTAGGAG
The DNA here is from genome assembly GCA_004024745.2 of Catagonus wagneri. Classification (NCBI taxonomy): domain Eukaryota; kingdom Metazoa; phylum Chordata; class Mammalia; order Artiodactyla; family Tayassuidae; genus Catagonus; species Catagonus wagneri. The sequence goes on from PVHT021183646.1 coordinate 11,215,261, forward strand.
AGTGACACTGGCATCCAGGTCCCTCTCTAGAGAGTTAAAGGTCAGCAAAGTGCCACACATCCTCTCCATCTGGGTAGTCACCTTGCTTCATTAGGCATCTGTATCTCTGGCTTAAGGAAATCGGGACCTTCTAATGCCCATGTATGTGTGCGGTAGTGATGGTGAAGTGTCCCCTCTTATCAATCACATGAAAAGTTACAGGTGGATTATCTCCATGTCACAAGTAAGTACAGTGACACTGAGAAAGCTTTGGGGACGTTCCCATAGTTACTGAATTACTATGTGGTAGTGCTATGTATGATCTACACCCAGGATGATCAGATTAAAGAACTCTAGACTGATATATCCTGTTTAATTGGGTAGCCTTGGTCAGCCAACCCAAACCCCATTTCCATTCATTCCCCTTGTCTCTAGTCATCTTCCAGTCAGGTAAGGCCAAGTGACAAATCTGGCCAAAGTGACTCAAATATGGGATAAGATTCTTGAAGACGTTTTTGCCTTCTCTGCAGTGATAGTCTTTCCCTGTGCTTCTTCCTTTTTCTCCAGTGTAATGACGACAATGATAGAGCCATTATGTAATAATTAGAAAAAGGCCAGAACAGAGTTCCCATCACGAATCCGACTAGGAACCATGAGGTTGCGGGTTTGATCCCTGGCCTCACTCAGTGGGTTAAGGATCCGGCGTTGCCGTGAGCTGTGGTGTAGGTTGCAGATGCGGCTCGGATCCCGCGTTGCTGTGGCTGTGGCGAAGGCTGGAAGCTACAGCTCTGATTAGACCCCTAGCCTGGGAACCCCCATATGCCGCGGGTGCGGCTCTAGATAAAGGAGAAAAAAACAAAAAAAAAGAAAAAAAGGAAAAGGCCAGAAGAACTGCAGTAATGCCAGTCTTCACAGATTTGAACCGTTGAGCAGCTCTATGGATTTCTGCATCCCTCTGGATCTTTTTCACAATAAACTCACTGTAATCAGGCTTTCAGCTGCTATCTAATTAATACACCCATTTAATGCCTTTCCTGTAAAATATTATTTTGCCTGATTAATATTATACCCTCAACTCTTTTTGTTGTATTTGTCTAAGAGGTAAGAAGTTTATTCAGCCTGATTTTTAGTATTTCTGGGGAAGTTTCATCTGGGTATGATCCAAGTCAACAGCATACAATTGGGTATTATTTTAATTTAACCAGAGAGTGTTAGGTGACTCTCAATTACAAATATCAAAAACAGTAACAGTAAGGTTATTTCATTGCCACCTAAGCAGAGACTCATTTCTATCATCTGTAATTCACACACCAAATATAAAACGATCTAAGAATATTTTATGAAAGAAAGTCAACAGTATAGTTCTTCATGGGAAATTAATTACCTATGAATTTTCTGTCTGATCCAAATCCGTCATAAACCCACAGGTGACCCTGACAGGCCAAGGGCACTGGTTTCAGCTGGCAGTCGATAATATCAAGGCGAATGACATGATTGAAAGGTGCTAATAATCTCCAGTGGCAGCTATGGTACAGATGAAAGAAAGTCAGAAATTATTTTTAAATAGCATATATTGTTATTGACTTTGTTCAGAATCTGATGCATCACTCAGTGATTGCATCCCTGCTAGGAACTCCCCGCTTCTTTTGTGCTTAGGTGAAAGAAAGATTTCTACTTTAAATCAGAGCAACGAAAAATATCCTCTAAGACTGAATTTGTCAAAAGTTTTAACTAAGCTCACTCATTATGGTGACTGGTTGGTCACTCAATTATAATATTCTAGGTTCTGATAGGCCATCTAGAAGAGTCAGGTAAGCATGCTTGCCTGAATTTGCCGCAAGCTCCCCCAAATCATACAGATTTACTTAGGATTGATACTGTACGAATCCTCACTTTTTGTTTCTCACTTCAAATTTATTCTAATATTTAACTCAGAGTTCTCTTTTCACTGTGGCATTTTAAGAACTATTTAGTGGAGTTCCCGTCGTGGCTCAGCAGAAATGAATCTGACTAGTATCAGTGAGGAAGTAAGTTCGATCCCTGGCCTCGCTCAGTGGGTTAAGGATCCGGCGTTGCCATGAGCTGTGGTGTAGGTTGCAGACGCGGCTCGGATCCCGCGTTGCTGTGGCTGTGGCGAAGGCCGGCGGCTACAGCTCCAATTGGACCCCTAGCCTGGGAACCTCCATATGCCGCGTTGTGGCCCTAAAAAGCCAAAAAAAGAAAACATTTTTAAAAAAAGAACTATTTATTGACTATATACTCTGTGCCAGAAGGTTTTACATAGACTATTCAATTGCTAAAACTCTTTGGTAAAGATTTGACTTTCCACTTTACCTAATAAATTGGTCTCTTTTGTTGGGTAAGTACAATTTATCAACAGGGTAATCTTACAATAGGTTTGCATATTCTGAAAGGCCTCAGATAGGGTTATCTCAAAGTTTGTACTCCAAGGGAAAGAGGTGAAAAATAATGCCCTAAACAAAAACCACATGTCGCTGCTTGCGAAGTGATCATTAACAAACTTCTTTCATCATAGTAAACAATCCTGCCTCACCTCCTAGTGGCTCTATGAAAACATCTTGGGATTTGTATGGTTCCTGCTGGTTTGGTCAGAATCACTTCTTCACAAGTGGCCACAAACTCCTGGTTTGAACTCTGAAGACATTTAGTCATTTTACTGCCCTTTGGACCTAGAAATAAAGAAAACGGAACGAGGGAAACCTGATTTTAAAGAAGCTTGTTGTCCATCTTTTCAGACTAGAGCTGTCTAGCTTTCCTCCCTCTTTTACAAAAAAGTTAACAGGAGGTGGCTGGTTGCACTTAAAATTTTCTATCCGAAACATTCAAAAGATACAGAAAGCCAGCACTTTTCTCCAAGGTATTGTTTTCGGCACAGCCCAGGGTCTAAGAAAGATAATGTGCAATAACTACAGATAATACAGGTTCCCTGAACAATTTCATCTGAAAGCAATTTTCTTTTTTAAAAATTTTAATTGAAGTATAGTTGATTTACAATGTTATGTTCATTTCTGGTGTATACCTGAGTCACTTTGCTATATACCAGAAACTAACACAACATTGTAAATCAACTATACTTCAATTAAATACATAGATATATATTCTTATATATGTAGAGTATATATATTCTTTTTCATATTCTTTTCTGTGATGATTTATTAGGATACTGAATATAATTCCCTGTGCCGTACAGCAGGACCTTGTTGTTTATCTCCTTCACATGTAGTAGTTTGTATCTGCTAATCCCAAACTCCTAATTTATCTCTCCCTGGAGCTCTTCCCCTTTAGTGACCATAGGTTTGTTTTCTATGTTTGTGAGTCTGTTTCTGTTTTGTAAATAAATTCATTTGGATCTTATTTTCAATTTCATATATAAGTGATATCATATGATATTTGTTAAAAGCAATATTCTTTTTTTTTTTTTGCTTCTTTTTTTTCTAGGGCCGCACCCGCGGCATATGGAGGTTCCCAGGCTAGGGGTCTAACAGGAGCTGTAGTCGCTGGCCTTCACCACAGCCACAGCAGCATGGGATCTGAGCCACATCTGCGACCTACACCACAGCTCACGGCAACACCGGATTGTTAACCCACTGAGCGAGGCCAGGGTGCGAACCTGCAACCTCATGGTTTCTAGGCAGATTCGTTAATTGCTGTGCCATGACGGGAACTCCAAAAGCAATATTCTTAATACAGTTCTTTAGGGAGACAATTTCATATGGTACGCATGCTTTTCTTTATTACTCACTTAACATTTTTTCCATATACATCTCTGCGATGCTTTTCACTGCCAAGGAGAGGAATTAGTTTTTGGTTACCTATGGTCATAGAGAGTCAAAATGGCTCACTAATTGCATGTTTGAAAATGCAGTCTGATAACCCTGAGTTGCATAGAGTTTACACTTAGAATGCTAGCATCTATTATTTTAGTTTCTTTTCAAAACTCACTCTAACCTTTTTTATTATTATAATACCACTATGAAGAAAACACTGATACAGAGATAATAAATTGTCCAGAGCTATTCAGCCAACTAAAATTTAGAACCCAGAGAGTTCCCATTGTGGTGCAGCAGACACGAATCCAACTAGGAACCACGAGGCTGCAAGTTCGATCCCTAACCTTGCTCAGTGGGTTAAGGATCCAGCGTTGCTGTGAGCTGTGGTGTAGGTCACAGATGTGGTTCAGATCCTGGGTTTCTGTGGCTGTGGAATAGGCTGGCAGCTGTAACTCTGAAATGAGCCCTAGCCTGGTAACCTCCATGTGCTGCAGGTGTGGCCCTAAAATGAAAAAAAAAAAAAGATCTAGAACCCAAATCTTTCAATCCATAAGAATTACGACTGCAGAAAAAGCTCACTGTGCTATAAAATCACAATAAAAATATCTTACAATTAATATATCTTATCCATGTCCATAAATGACAATTCTGAATGATTTACAAGTTAATCAAGTTATTTACTGAATAGTTTTTCTCTTGGACCTAACCAATCTCAGATCACTTAGATTTTCCATTCAATCGTAAACTCATTACCCACAGAAACATAATTTTTCTTACAAAACAATAAGTTTGTCATATGTTTTGAAATATTCCTAAAAAGAAAAACATTGATTTTTAACTTCGTAAATTTATTAAATGATGAAACATACCTTGGACTCCAAAGACAATATAACTTATGCCAAAAGCACCTTGCACGTGGGAATGAAATGTTACCCTCACCAGTGGTCCAGAGCTCATGAAAATCATTGGGTAAAGCCTTCTTCCACATAATTCACCTAGGTTAAAAAAAATCAAATTTGATTAAAAAAAAAAAAAAGGAGTTCCTGTTGTGGCTCAGTGGTAATGAACCTGACTAGTATCCATGAGGATAGGGTTTGATCCCTGGCCTCACTTAATGGATTAAGGATCCAGTATTGCTGTGAGCTATGGTGTAGGTCACAGACGTGACTTGGATCCTGCGTTGTTGTGGCTGTGGCATGGGCTGGCAGCTCCAGCTCTGATTTGACCCCTAGCCTGGGGACTTACATATGCCACATGTGCAGCCCTGGGGAAAAAAAAAAGATTTATCATTTTCTCTGGTTTATGCATAGCAATTACTTAAACTCTATTCTGCAAAATGACCAACAGAGTTCCATAACTCCCCGAAGTCACAGATTGGTGGGGTGGGGCGTCAGAATCTGAACCTAGGTCTGTAAATCCAATACCTATTATAGTCTACTAGGTCACATTGCTCCCTTGAACGACAGTAGGTAGCAAATTAATCACCTTATTTTTCCCCTTTTTACAGCAGCACCTGCGGCATATGAAAGTTCCTGGGGTAGGGGTTCAATTGGAGCTGCAGCTTCAGGCCTACACCACAGCTGTGGCAAAACCAGATCCAAACCCCATCTGTGACCTACGCTGCAGCTTGCAGCAATGCCAGATCCTCAACCCACTGGGGAGACGGGATCAAATCCACATCCTCATAGACATGATCTTGGGTTCTTAACCTGATGAGCCGCAGTGGGAACTCCTACCTTATCTTTAAAATGATGCTGATGTGCCATTTTACTCCTAGAAAAGTAACCCATTTATTAAAAAGTACATCACTGTGAATAATCCATGATGAAAACTTTTTCTATCTGAAACTTTATTCTTTCCCTATAGCCAATCTTCTTTTGATTGCTTTACTTTGAGAACGTAAGTCAGAGATAGAAAGGAACATTATAACCATAACTAAAATGATTCAGAGGCCTGATTAAGAAGGTATAGAAAGGAGGAGTTCCCGTTGTGGCTCAGTGGAAACGAATCCAACTAGTAACAATGAGGATGCGGGTTCAACCCCTGGCCCTGCTCAGTGGGTCAGGGATCCAGCATTGCCATGAGCTGTGGTGTAGGTTGCAGACATGGCTCAGATCCTGAGTTGCTGTGGCTATAGTGTAGGCCAGAAGCTGTAGCTCTAATTCGACCCCTAGCCTGGTAGTTTCCATGTGCTGCGGGTGCGGCCCTGAAAAAAGAAGCAAATAGTATAGAAACAACCTGTGAGTTTCTTAGACTCAAACCCATGTACTATTAAGAATAATTCAGTATCCCTCGGTAATATTCATTTATTTATTCATTTTTATTTTTATTTTTTGGCTACACATGTGGCATGTGGACGTTACTGGACCAGAAATCAAACCTGAGCTACAGTCATGACAATGCTGAGTCCTTAAGTACAAGGCCACCAGGGAACACCTGTAACATTTATTTAAATATCACCTGCTCAGAAAGACTTCTGCTGATTATACTGCCCACAACTGTATGGCACCTGTGTCCCAGAAACGTCTCCTCTCCCTTCCCACCTCATTCCCCTCATCCCTTCTCTCTGAAGTATTATATATTTTACCATATTATGTGTCCTCCCCTCACTAGAATGTAAGATTGGCAAGGGGTTTGTTCAGTATTGGATGCCCACAAACAAGAAGATTCAATCCCTAGCCCACAGCAGATGCTCCCCATATATCTGTAGGGAGGAAGGAAGAGAGAAGATTATATACAAGAAAAAAAAATTAGCTGGCATAACCTATTAGAGTAAATGATGTTGAGATCCGGTTTGAAGAATGAGCAAATGTTTATTTGTCGCAGGTAAAGATGAATGCAGCTCTTGAGAGGCTGCTGGCTCCCACAGGGAAAAACACAGCGTACAAGAATACTATCTGACTTGAGTAAGAGCTAGTATTTCTATTATAGCCTTACAGCTTCACTAGTTATCATCTGAAGGGCAGAACAACCCCATAAGTTTCAAGCTGACAATTTCAAACCAAAGAAATGCTAGGTTGAAAAATTATAGGGGATCCCCAGGTAATCCACAACAAAGTCAAGCAGTAGATAGTAATGACAAAGGCACGTTTTCCCAGAAGTCACTTCTTGAATTATAAGAATCTGGTATATGATAGGGATAGCTATAAATAAGAGAGAATTTTTTTTGTTTTAAAAGCAGCAGTCGTAAGTCCACTTTACCACACAAGAAAATACATCTCAGGAGGATTAAGCTTTTCTGAATTAAAAAATTTCTGACTTCAGGAGTTCCCGTTGTGGCTCAGTGGTTAACGAATCTGACTAGGAACTATGAGGTTGCGGGTTTGATCCCTGGCCTCGCTCAGCGGGTTAAGGATCCGGCGTTGCCGTCAGCTGTTGTGTAGGTCGCAGACGCGGCTCGGATCCCGCGTTGCTGTGGCTGTGGCGAAGGCCGGCGGCTACAGCTCCTGTTAGACCCCCAGCCTGGGAACCTCCATATGCCACGGGTGTGGTCATAAGGCCAAAAGACCAAAAAAAAAAAAAAAAAAAAAAGGAAAAATTTCTGACTTCAGATTGGGAAATTAATTTTTAAAAATAAAAGCAATGAGATAAATCAAAGATCAAGGATACATTATGGATATATTTAAACTAGTAAATTTAAAAATATTACATCACGTATAAAAACACAACATTTAAAGTTCCTGCGTGGCTCAGCGGAAACTAATCTTACTGGTACCCATGAGGATGCAGGTTGCATCCCTGGCCTCGCTCAGTGGGTTAAAGATCCGGTGTTGCCATGAGCTGTAGTGCAGGTCGAAGGCACAGCTCGGATCTCATGCTGCTGTGGCTGTGGCAAAGGCCGGCGGCTACAGCTCCAATTCGACCTCTAGGCTGGGATCCTCCATATGCCATGGGTGCGGCCCTAAAAAGACAAAAAATAAAATAAAATAAATAAAGGTAAATGACAACCTTATGAATAAGTACTTGTAACTTATGACAAAGGAAAAATTATTATATCTATAGATCTTATAAACCAATAATAAGAGCAATAATCAAATTTTAAAAATAGATAAGAATGATAAGAAATTTAAAAAATGCAAATAACTAACACATATAAAAATATATTTATCCCCATTAAGGATAAAAATTTTAAAGCATCTACTTGATTTATTAGGTTATGGGTGTGGTGAAAGAGGCGCTTATGTATGCTAATGTCAGTGAAAACTGATGTAGTCTTTCTAAAGAATTATGTAGCAGTATACATTCATGTAAAAGAAAAAGTTTTTTTTTTTTTGTCTTTTTTATGTAGAACCGCACCTGTGGCCTGTGGCATATGGAGGTTCCCAGGCTAGGGGTCTAACAGGAGCTGTAGCTGCCGGCCTTTGCCACAGCCACAGCCACGCGGGATCCGAGCCACGTCTGCGACCTACACCACAGCTCACGGCAACGCCGGATCCTTAACCCACTGAGCGAGGCCAGGGATCGAACCCGCAACCTCGTGGTTCTTAGTCGGATTCGTTAACCACTGAGCCACGAAGGGAACTCCTAAAAGAAAAAGTTTTAAGCCTGTATTATCCCAATTTGGGGAGACACAGGAGGCAACAAAATAGCCAGATCCCTGCTCTCATGATGCTTGCATTTTAGTCAGGTAAATGAAGATGATTTCAAATACAGACCACTGCAACAAATGAAATAACCAGTGTAATATGATAGAAAATGACAGTGGGAGGGAAAGGATGACGCTTCTCCTTTTTTTTTTCTTTTTATGGCCATGTCTGTGGCATGTGGAAGTTCCCAGGCTGGGGGTTGAATCTGAGCTGCAGGTGCAGGCCTATGCCACAGCCACAGCCACAGCAGCTCCGAGCCACATCTGCGATCTACATTGCAGTCTGTGGCAATGCCGGATCCTTAACCCACTGAGTGAGGCCAAGGTTGGAACCCACATCCTCGTGGAGACTATGTTGGGTTCTTAACCCACTGAGCCACAACAGGAACTCCAGGATGAGGCTTCTTTACACTAGGAAGACCACACTGAGAAGGTTACCCGTCAGCCAGTCACTCATTTTTTAAATGCTTCCCATGCGTCAGGCACTGTTCTAGGCACTAGGGATTCCAGAAGTGAAGAGACAAGTTTCAGTCCTCACAAAGCTCACATCAATAGGGAAGACACAGGCATGAAAACATGAAACAGCACCATAGGTTACAAGACTATACCGCCAAGAGAAGGACACTAACAAGTACAGAGGTGGGAGCTGATGCAAGTCACATCCATCAGGTTGGCCTCATTGAGAAGGTATATTCTATAACATTCTATGTTGGGAAATGAAACCCTTGTACTCTGATGCAGCCACTCTGGAAAACAGTTTGGAAGCTTCTCAAAAAACTGAAAATAGAACTACCATATTACCCAGCAATTCTACTCCTATAGTCCAAAAAAATCAAAAATACGAATTCAAAGAGATGCATGCACTCCACTGTTCATAGCAGCACTATTAACAAGAGCCAGGATATGGAAGCAACAGAATGGATAAAGATGATGTGATGTGTGTGTCTGTGTGGCTGTGTTTGTAATATATATATAATGAGAATATTACTCAGCCATAAAAAAGAACAAAATTTTGCCATTTGCAGAAACATAGATGGACTTGGAGGGCATTATGCCAAAGGAAAAAAATTAGAAAAACACAAAAACTGTATAATATCACCTATATGTGGAATCTGAAAAATACTATAAACTAATGAAAATTACAAAAAAAGGGGCAGGCTCACAGATATAGAGAACCAATAGGTGGTCACCAGTGGAGGGCGGGGGGTGCAATGTAAGGGTGGGGCGGTGGGAGGCACAAACTATGGAGTGTAAGTGGAAAGTCACCTTTAAAAATTGTATGGGAGTTCCCACTGTGGTGCAGTGGGTTAAGGATCCACTGTTGTCTCTGTGGCAGTGCAGGCTCAACCCCTGGCCCAGGAACTTCCATATGCCATAAAAAAATTGTACAAAATGTCAAATGAAAAAAGGAAGGCACATTCTAGTCAAGACTTGACTAGATGGATGAAGAGCTGGGAAAGAAAATGGACAAGATCTGGAGGTAAGAGCATGACGAGCTAAGGGAGAGGAAGGCAAACGGTCCTGCTAGGGATTCTGGGCTTTATCTCAGCTACTGCACCTTGAACCATTTTAATCAAGGTGGATGGGCAAGGCGGTCTGATCACGGGGGGGAAACTGTGCAAAGTGGGGCCAGTGAGTAGTCATCTCTGTGGTCTAAATGAGAGAGCATTTCTAAAGATTTCTTTAAATAAATGTTTGTATGCCTCCTAAGTCAATAATTCAATCTCTCAGAATTACTCTAAGAAAACAATCTCACCCTTAGAGCAATTCCCAGTCCTCCATATACTTCTGAGTCAAGCATGTGCATTTGTGTGTATACTATAAACACATAAACTTCTTCTTCCAACCGCACCCACAACATACAGAAGTTCCCAGGGTAGGGAATGAATCTCACCCATAGCTGTGGCAACACTGGATCATTTTTTTAACCCACTGCTCAGGGCCAGGGATTGAACCCATACCATGGCAGTGACCAAACCCACTATGCCACAGTGAGAACTCCTAATTTTTTTTTTTTCTTTTCAGGTTTCCTCATCAACCAAATTATTTCCAACACCTTATCAGCTCTCTTTGCTGGGAGACAAAAAGCCTGTATTATACCTATACAAATAAGAGGCAGCAAGTTTGTTTTGTTGAACAAAAACAGATTTGCCCATACATAAAATGACAGTAGGCATGTTATTAGCAAATCTCTTTAATTTTGCCATTTTAAAAGCCTTTAGCATATTTTGCTTTATTTTAAAATTCAGCACATCCCACTCCTGCCCAGTTTTTAACCATCTTAACCCCTCCTCTGTGAAGCTTAAATTTCTGGCATTCTGGCATGGTTCTGGTATGTTTGACAAGGTTGGGCTCTATCATATTTTTTCTGAATAAACACTCATACACTTGGTCAAGCTTGAATATACCTGTTTTATAAATTGAAAATTTGAAAATATTAAATATGCCTAAAAAGGGCATTCCTAATACACGAATCAATATTTTGGTGGTATTATTACCAAGTTAAACTCTCCCATTGATCATAACCCACCTATAAAGAAAAGGCCCCCAGCACAACCTACAGATGCCCATAAAGATTACCTGACATTCTTCTCTCACTGTGATTTTCTTCATAAATAGTCAGAGCTGAATCTCGACACATGTGAGACTCAGGGAGTGACAGATACTCAACTGTAAATTTTGCCATACTATTTGGTGAAACTCTGAGCACCCAAGAACATTCCAGCTTTCCTCTATAATCGAGTGGGTATCGTGGAGAGGAAAAAAAGCCTCTGGGCTCCTCTAGTTCCACTTCAGAGTAACAACCTACAATTCAGAACACAGTGACACCAGGGACCAACATTAATAAGGCAATGAAAAATGAGATTCTATCATAAACTTGAATAATGTAGGACTGCAAAAAGAAAATGCAAACTTAATTACTATCAGTTACAAGTCTTTGGGTAAAATGATCATCCCATTTAATGAGCCCTATCTTTATTTTTTAATTAAAAAAAAATTATGGCTGCATGCACCTGAGGCCTATGGAAATTCCCGGGCCAGGGGTCCAATCAGAAGTGCAGCTACAACCTACGCAGCGGCTTGTGGCAGCACTGGATCCTTAACCCACTGAGTGAGGCCAGGGATCAAATGCACATCCTCATGGAGACAAAATTGTGTCCTTAACTGCTGAGCCACAATGGGAATTCCCAACTTGTTCTTAAGTCTCAGGGTGGCTTTGGAGCTCTGCTTTGGAGCTCTCTGGCTCACTGACCCTGTCTTTGGCTTCTCCTCCTTCAGGTGGCATCATTGGGTCTTCCTTCTTCACCCATGTCTACTGCCTTGACAACAATCTTTTGAGAAATTACAGTCGAACTATTCTGTATCCAAATGTGTTTACTGAACACATTTCAATGGATGAATATTAGTTAACTAATATAAATATTGTTATACATGGTATGCCATAGAGAAATGACCATTCTAACTGAGGGGACACATAGGTCAATATACTTTTATAAACAGTAGAGATGAAGAGTGGCAGAAGTGAAGTGCTACAAGAATTCAGGATCTGGAGTTTCCTGTCATGGTGCAGCGGAAAAGAATCTGACTAGGAACCATGAGGTTGTGGGTTCAATCCCTGGTCTCACTCAGTGGGTTAAGGATCCGGCACTGCCATGAGCTGTGGTGTAGGCTGCAGACGCGGCTCGGATCCCGCGTTGCTGTGGCTGTGGCGTAGGCCTGCAGCTACGGCTCCAATTAGACCCCTAGCCTGGGAATCTCCATATGCCATGGGTGCGGCCCTAGAAAAGCCAAAAAAAAAAAAAAAAAGATAGAGAGAGAATTCAGGATCCCAGTCAATAGCTTAGTCTTCTGTCACTTCTGTGCATTTTTTTCCTTTTCATTTATATGACTCTTATGACCTAACTTAGTTATTAGGTCTGCTTTGATGTTAGAGTAGCCTGATTTCCTAGTCTCAGATCTTCCTCCACCATGCCCTCCAATCTGGAAATAGTGACTGAAGCAGAATAATTAAGTTCTTTCCTTTCTCAAAGCAACTAACATAGCCCAGCCTGCAAGGTCTTTCAGAGTCTTTCTAATCTTTTTTTTTTTCCTCTTCATGTGAATCCTCTATGACAAACCTGCCTGAAAAAGGAACCAAATTATATAAAGTTATGAATTCTCAACCAGCCCCTGCTTTGTATAAATGGGGTAACAATCTTTAAAAAATATTGCTAGGATTCATTCATTCCCTTATGTAAAAAGCAAGTGGTGGGAGTAGGTGGGTGTTGAATACGGCAGAGTCCTTACATTTTTTTTTCCTCATAGAATACTCATAGAACTAAAACAAAACATACCCTTTTATATGTAAAACTTTAAAAGTTCTTTGGCATGCATAAATATTTATGAACCCATACAAATGAAAAATATCTTCATTTTAACAACATTAATTTTCTAATGGTCTGAAAGGGACAGTTCAAAGACGATTTGATGATCACTGCCATCACCACCACTTATTGACCCCTATCATGGGTAATGCCATCCCTATTCTAAGTGCTTTACATGCATTAATTCACTTTGGGGCTGGGTTCCCACTGTGGCTCAGTAGGTTAAGAAACTGACACAGCGACTGTGAGGATGTGGACTCAATCCCTGGCTGCAGATATGACTCCTATCCCGCATTGCTGTGGGTTGTGGTGTAGACCAGCAGTGGTAACTCGGATTGGGCCCCTAGACCAGGAACTTCCATATGCCAAAGGTGCCGCCTTAAAAAGGAAAAAAAAAAAAAATTACTTCGATGCTCATTAATATTGTTCATTTAACTGTTAAAATCCTTAGGTTTTAGGATCTTGGAACCAAGTCTGTTCTCCATCTCAACCCCAATTCCAGATTTCATTTTAATCTAAATATGACTTTTTGGGAATTCCCATCATGGCTCAGCGGGTTAAGGACCTGATCGTCTGTGAGGATGTGGGTTTGATCCCTGGCCTCGCTCTTTGGGTTAAGGATCTAGTGTTGCCACAAACCACTGCGTATGTTGTAGCTGCGATTCTTTTTTTTTTCCTTTTTGTCATTTTAGGCCGCACCCGCGGCACGTGGAGGTTCCCAGGCTATGGGTCTAATCGGAGCTGTAGCCGCCAGAGTATACCACAGCCACAGCAACGCGGGATCCGAGCCGCGTCTGCAACCTACACCACAGCTCACGGCAACGCCGGATCTTTAACCCACTGAGCAAGGCCACGGATTGAACCCGCAACCTCATGGTTCCTAGTCGGATTCGTTAACCACTGAGCCACGACGGGAACTCCTGTAGCTGCAGTTCTGATTCGACCCCTGGCCTGGGAATTTCCATATGCCAGAGATGCATCCATAAAAAGAAAAAAAAAATTATGACTCTTTGACTTTTGTTTTGACTCCCGACTCTGTGTTGTCAGACCATACCGTCTGACTTCCTCCACCTCATTCCTAGATTTTAGCAGTCATTTTCTCCAACACTGTTCCTACTATATATTTTGCTGATTTCGACAACCACATAGTGATGACTCCGGCCCTGAAGCTTCTCAATTTCTCAACATTCCTCCAACGATCTTGCCCTTCACTTGATCTCATTCACTCATCCCAATGGTCAGCCCCTAGAGGCTGGGTCCTTAGCAGTGACTCTAAGCCTCGAGTAAACCGTTTTAAGAACTGCCCTCTCCAACCTTCTATCTTTCAGCTTCCTCCAATATTCCTTCACCTTTTGACACCTGTAATTCATCTATCCCATCACCTGTTCTCTGTCCCCAACACATCATTTTTGCTTTACTGTTTTCCTAGCTTAATTCCAGCCAGCCATCATTTTAGTCCCTTCCTCACACTAACTCTCAATTTCCCTTGTAGTCTTGAATACTTGGAAAGGCCCACTCCGATTGAGTCTACTCTCCACCTACTCTGCACCTCTACGGTACCTCTCAGGGTCTCCAGAGGAAAACATACCACTAAACTAACGGATCAGTCTCCCGGTAAATTTATGATCATTAACCTCAGAGTCTTTTATGCTGCCCAACAATTCTACTGCATTTTCCTAGTCACCCATTTAGGGAACTTATTTAATATTTTCTCCTAAAACCCTTGGACGCTCCTCCACAACCCTTTGTTTCATTTGCTGAGAAAATATAAGCAATTAGAGGAGAACTGCCAGAAGTTCCCATCTTCACATGTACCCATCCAGTTGCATCGGCGCCTAAATACTGTTTTCCATTTGGCAACTATGGATGAACTGTACTTTGCTACTATCTAAGACCAACTCTTCCACCTGGACATTAGATCTCATCTTCTTTCTTCTACTGCAGGTCATCACCCTAGCAAATCTCCCTCATTTTCTCTTAAATACTCTTCAAATTTCCTACAACTCTTCTTCGTTGCCTATTGGCCTTGACTATATGTGGGGTGAGTGGGGCTGAGGTGGGTAAAGAGGGGAAGACCCTGACCATTTGGAAACCAACAATGACGGCATCATGGGACATTCATATTTTTGTAAATCTGTCACACACTTCTATCTCCAGTTTCTGTTTGCTTTTAAGTGAAAAAAAAAATCCTGTTAACAAACAGATACTGACAATTGTGGGAGAATTAAGACAGACTAACACTGATGCTGATCTTGGTTATCTCATATCCAGAGAAAGATGGCTGAAAGTCTAAAGACTTTCAGATTCATGCAGGAGTAGCTCAGAGGTCAGAATAAATCTATGCACGTCAAATTTCAAGAACTGTTCACAACCACGAGACTTTTATTTTTTACCTGTTGCATCTGCAATATGGGGTAGAAAGTATCCTCAGACAGTAACAATGACAATTCTCCTGCCTTTCAGCTTAAACTACCGACCAGAATGTCAACACAGCTTATGGTGTTTCAGAGAAAATTAGTGAACCCAGATATGCAATGCTTCTTGTTAAGTTCTTAGTAACTCTATGAATGGCATAACATGAACATCTACTACCTGGCCCAGATGTGTCTGCCGAAGATGCGCGTGGTGACAGTTGTTGTCTTGGTGAGGTTTCATTTTCATTATTAATCTGAAGTAAAGCAGGACCTGTACCTGGGGAGAATGTGTTAAAAATAAGTAGAGATAAAATGTGGTCTACACCAGCACAGATTTTTTTTTTTTTCAAAAGAGAACGCAGATCTAAGATTAAAGCAGCCTTAGGAAAAATCAGTTTTACCATAATTCTGCCCAAGGGAAATGTGTTCAGCAACTAAAATAAATGATATACTACTTTATGATCTTTTCTCTCAAAATGCTGATTTCTACCACTCTCACCTCTCCCAAGCCCATCTCAGAGAAAGAGGCACTGTTTTCATAATATCTGAAAAGTGACTTACCTTTGATTTTGGATTGAATCCACTCCAAGAAGACACTCACCCTGGAAAATACACCTGGCTTCCTTGGCTGGGCATAGCCAGCTCCCCAACTGACAATGCCATAGAGGACAAAGGGACCTTTTTCATGTTTACATACTAATGGCCCACCAGAATCTCCCTGAAACACCAAGAAAACATGTTCTAAAATTTATTTTAGTCAGAGCCCCTGCTTTCACTTTTGGAAAAGGAATAACCAATAATTTATTCATAACATTTTTTTAATTTTTAAAGATTTATTCTTTATCAATGTGTATACCTTAGACTACTTAGGCTTACATAAATGAAATCACAAATAAAAGAAATGAAAGAGGAGATATTACAACTGGTACCACAGAAATACAAAGGACCACAAGAGACTACTATGAACAACTATAAACTGAAAAACTAGATAACTTAGAAGAAATAAATTCCTAGAAACATGCAACCTACTAACACCAAATCAAGAGGAAAAAGAAGATCAGAACAGACCAATACGAAAAAGAAGACTGAATCAGTAATCAAGAACATCCCAACAAAGAAAAGCCCAGGACCAGGTGGTTTTAACAGTGAATTTTACTAAATATTTCAATCAGAATCCTTTTCAAACTCTTCCAAAAATTGAAGAGCAGGGAACACTCCCAAATTCATTTTATGAGGTTAAGTGTTTTCCTGATACCAAAGCAGAATAAAAACACAAGAAAATATAATTATAGGTCGACATTCCTAATGAACATAGATGTAAAAATCTCCAACAGAATTCTAGCAAATTGAATTCAACAGTAATTAAGCAGATCAATCACCATAATCATGGGATTTATTCTAATAATGCAAAGGTAGTTCAACATATGCAAATCAATAAATGTGAAAGTTAAAAATTGTATTATCATCTTAGTGGTACAGAAAAGGCATTTGACAAAATGCAACATTCTTTCATGATAAAATCTCTCAACAACTTGGGAGTAAACAAAACATACCTCAATTTTTTTTTTTTGTCTTTTTGCCTTTTATGTGGAGCCGCACCCGCGGCATATGGAGGTTCCCAGGCTAGGGGTCTAACAGGAGCTGCAGCTGCCGGCCTTCTCCACAGACACAGCAACGCGGGATCCGAGCCGCGTCTGCAACCTACACCACAGCTCATGGCAACGCCGGATCCTTAACCCACTGAGCGAGGCCAGGGATAGAACCTGCACGCTCATCGTTCTTAGTTGGATTCGTTAACCACTGAGCCACGAAGGGAACTCCAAAACATACCTCAATTTAATAAAGGCCATATACAACAAACCTACAGCTAACATCATACATCACAGTGAAAAGTTGAAAGCTGTTCCTCTAAGAGCAAAAACAAGACAAAGGTGCCCACTCTCACCAAATCTATTTAATATAGCCTGAAAGTCCTAGCCAGGCAAGGAAACTCAGGCAAGAAACAGAAATAAAAGCACCTAAACCAGAAAGAAAGAAGTAAAACTTTTTATTTGCAGATGATATGACCTTTTATGCAGAAAGTCTTAAAGGCTCCACCAAAAAACCCTTAGAGTTTATCAATGAATACAGTAAAATTTAAGTATATAAAGCAAACATTTGGAAATCAGTTGTGTGGATTTCCTTTTGTGGCTCAGTGGGTTATGAACCCTGACTAGTATCCATGAGGATGCAGGTGCAATCCCTGGCCTCACTCAGTGGGTTAAGGATTGGTGTTGCCATGAGCTGTGGTGTAGTTCACATGAGGCTTGGATCTGGTGTTGCTGTGCTTGTGGCTTAGGGCAGCATCTGCAGCTCCAATTCAACCCTTAACCTGGGAACTTCCATACACCTCACCTATGGCCCTAAAAAAGAAAAAGAGGAAGAAAGAGGAAGGAAGGAAGGAAGGAAAAAAAGAAAGAAGAGGAAAGAATGAAGAAAGAATCAGTTGTCTCTATACAAAAAAAAAAGTATGAAAAAAATTAAAGAAAACAATTCCATGTACAATAGTGTCAGGAATAAAATATTTCGGAATAAATCTTACTAAGGAGGTAAAAGATCTCTATACTGAAAACTAAGATTTTGATGAAAAAATTGAAGGTACAAATAAATGAGAAGTTATTCCATGTTCATGAACTGGAAGAATTAATATTGTTAAACTGTCCATTCTATGCAAAGCCACCTATAGATTTAATGCAGTCCATATCAAAATTTCGATGACATTTTTTCATAGAAATAGAGAAAAAAATAATCCTAAAATTCATATGGAACCACAAAAGGCCCTGAATAGACAAAGTAATCCTGAGAAAGAGTAAAGCTGGAAGCATCACACTTCCTGATTTCAAAATATATTACAAATTTATAGTAAGCAACCCATATGGTACTAGCAAAAAAACAGATATTGAGATAAATGGAACAGAATTGTGAGTTCAGAAAAAAACCCTCTTAGGTATATATGTTTGTAGTTAGCTAATATTTAGCAAGGGAATAAAGAATACCCAATGAGGAAAGAAAAATTTATTCAATAAAGGATTTTGGATAAACTGGATAACTACATAAGTGTTCTTAGCACAAGAAAGAAATGGTAATTATGTAAGGTGAAGGGGTTAATTTACCCTACTATGATAAGCATTTAACAATATAAGGTGTATCAAATCACTATACTGTATATTTTAGATTTATATTTTAAAGGTTATATGTCAACTATATCTCAATAAAGCTGTAGAAAAGCTGTTTAGTACCAAACTAAATCTAGAATTTGTCTTCTTTTAAAATAAACTAAGCTGATGATATCTTTGATATAGCTGTTTATTTTATATGAAGAATTTCACAGTAGAAATCCTGAATGGGAATAGGAGATAGATTTCCTAATCTGTTATATAAAACAATATTTTCTCTAGGCCTAATTTTTTCCACCACATGAAATGAGATTATACTTAAGACCCCCTTCGAGTCTGAAAATTGTCTTATGTATCAAGTCAAGTTTGCCTTTTTTTTTCAGTCTTTCATTTATTTAGTTACAACACATACCCAATAGAGAATTTGTCATGCAATTACATTTCATGATACAAGAAAGAGACTAATTTTTCTTCTTTTGTTGGTGCTTATCACAGGGCTTCGCATAGAGTACATTTTCAACAAACAAATGGCCTCTACTAATTTAAAAAAAAACATTCAGTGCCTACTGTGAGCTACGTAATTCTGGAAGAGAGTATAAAGCAAATTAGGTGGTAATAATAGCCATGAAGGAAATGATCAGAGTGAAACGCTGACAGCAAAGGTAGCCGTGTATATGCTTACACATGCATGTATGTATCGATAGTTTCAATAATCTTTGTGCTCACACATGAAAAATAAGAAGGAGCTGGATTTTCAAAAAACGTGCCAGAATAGTGTTTTACACAGATTTGACATCTGGGCTAAGGCCCCAAGTTAGACAAGGATGTGGCAAGTTGAGAGGTCAGAGGTAATCAGTGCGGCTGAAAAATATTAAGCAAGAGGAGAGAAAAAAAGAAATAGATGGGAAAAGTCAGCAAGAACAGGATAGGTATCACTCAGTGAAGACAGAGGTCACTTAGTAGGTCAGAAAACTTGAAATTTAAAAAAACACATAAATTTTGGGGAGTTCCCATTGTGGCTCAATGGGTTAAGAACCTGATATAGTGTCTTTGATGACACTGGTTTTATCCCTGATCTTGCTCAGTGGGTTAAGGATCTAGTGTTGCCGCAATCTGTAGCAGCATCGGTCACAGAGGCAGCTCGGATCCAGCTCGCTGTGGCTGTGACGGGAACCAGAAGCTGCAGCTCTGATTTGACCCCTAGCCTGGGAACTTCCATATGCTGCAGGTGTGGCCTAAAAAAAGAAGAAAAAAAATTTTTTGGTGAGCAAAGAACTAAACTGTGTATTTAAAATTCACATGTCTTTCCATTCCAACATTCTGAATTTCACCTTCCTGGCTGAGAAATTACATTAGCAGGTCCATTACCTTCGAGTATACACTGGAAAATAAAAACCAATTACCTGATAGAAATAATAGGGCTCATTTGATCAAAGCGAGTTTCTGAAGTCACCCTTTTAGTATTCAGCACTCTCTGTATAGAAAGCTAGTCACTCAGAATCTCAGCTTTTCCTTTGCTCTCCTTATACTGGCTGCAAATTTGGTCATCCTGCAGCCAAAGTGAAAGTTGGATGAGGCTGAAATAAGGTGCCAACCAAGATCATGGTATCTGGGTCCCCTCTGACATGGACCTAATTATATCCCTGGTTCTTACGCAAGTACAAAGGCCCCTCCATGTCCTTTGCCTCTTGTGTTGTAGAAAAGCTGAAACCCCCCAGGCCTTCCTGAGTCACAAAAGAGGAGGCTCAAGTAATTAATGATTAGGGCAACAGAGTCACTGCCTCTTTCAGTGTCTGATGAACATCCCCGAGTTGTTTTACAGTTAGTATAACTGCCACCAGGGGGGAAAAAAGGTAATTGCATGATGACCAGAAAGCAGCCATGACATAAGCTGCTCCATTTTGAGCAGTGCTTCATCTAGGGTTAGCACAACTCTAAGAACTGACCTTAAGAAAATGAGATTAACACTACTGCTCATAACAGTCTTTATTTTTGTGGGCGTCAAAATCATGGTAGCTTCCGCTGCCCGTGTATGTAAACAGAAGACTAAAGTTGTCAGCAAAGAGATGCTAGAGACCCAAGCTGACAGCTTCCCTTCTAAGAATGCGATGCCCTGTGTTAGCATGAAGAACCTGCAGAAGACAGACCTTCGCCCCCAATCCCACAGAAGTGGAATAGATGGGAGTTCTCATCGTGGCTCAGCAGTTAATGATCCTGACTAGTATCCATAAGGATGTGGGTTCGATCCCTGGCCTCGCATAGTGGGTTAAGGATCCAGCATGGCCATGAGCTGTGGTGTAGGTTGCAGACGCGGCTCGGATCCCGCATTGCTGTGGCTGTGGCAAAGGCCGGCAGCTACAGCTCCGATTTGACCCCTAGCCTGGGAACCTCCATATGCCACAGGTGCAGCCCTAAAAAGAAAGACAAAAATAAACAAACAAACAAACAGAAAGAAATGGAATGGATGTCTGAAAGTGGGGATTTGTAAGCAGCTATTTTTTAAATTTTTTATTAAAGTATCACCAATTTACAGTGTTCCTTCAATTTCTGCTGCACAGCAAAGTGACCCAGTCATACATATATACACATTCCTTTTTTCCCCTGCTATCTTCCATCATGTTCTAACCCAAGAGATTGGACATAGTTCTCTGTGCTATACAACAGGGCCCCATTACTTAGCTATTCCAAATGCAATACTTTGCACCTACCAACCTCAGACTCTGGGGGGGGGGGTTCGTATGCAGCTCTTTTGCCCCATCCTGTTTGCGTAATTCTGTTCCCCTTAAACCTTAATTATATAAATGAGGTCATTCAGGAACATTTAATTAACTGACTTTTGCTCTAGTGAACATACACAATGCCTTGTCTGTTGATTCCTTTCCTGGATTAAAAGTAGTAAAAATGAAGAATTAAGCAGTTCAACAACGACTGACTCTCTACCCCCAGTGTCCCCCTTAGAAAATTTGCAGGTGGACCACACGGGCAAGGCAGCATCCAAAGGAAGATGGGAAGACGTCTGTGGGTCTGCCTGCCTTGGAAAAATGATGAATCTGACCCTCCACCTTAGTGATTAACTGAAACTGTTTCTCCCTTTTCCTTTAGAAGTCCTCATGATCAACAGAATCTTTGGAGCTAGTCTCAGGGCATGAGTTCTCCTTCCCCCCAGATTGTCGGCTTTTCTTTTTTTCTTTCTTTTTTTTTCTTTTTAGGGCTGCAGATGTGGCATACTGAAGTTCTCAGGCTAGGGGTCAAATTGGAGTTGTAGCTGCCGGCCACAGCCACAGCACAATAATGCCAGATCCGATCCATATCTGCAAACTACACCACAGCTCATAGCAATGCTGGATCCTTAACCCACTGAGAGAGGCCAGGGATGGAACTCATATCCTCTTGGCTACTAGTTGGGCTGGTTACCACTGAGCCACAATGGGAACTCCACCAGCTTTTCTAATTAAAGCAACTTTCCTTTCCACCAAGACTTGCCTCTCAATTACTGGCTTTTGAGCAGCCATCCTTGAGTCTGGTAACAATCTGATTTTGACCTTGTCAATAGCATGCTTGTCCAACTGACATGTGAATACATCTGTATAGCTTCGTACGTCCGTGATATCACTGAAATGAAACTGCTGCTTTGTGATTTGTTTTTCCTTGCATATGCAAACAGTTTTTTTCAAAGGTCCTTATTTTCTTTGGGATTATTTTATTTTAATCTGTGGAGGAAAACTAAGTATAAGGACATAGGAGTTCAGTAATAATTTTTTTAAAAACCTCTTAAATCATAAGTAGGATACCTGGAGCTCCTATTGTGGTGCAGCGGAAACAAATCCGACTAGGAACCATGAGGACACGGGTTCGATCCCTGGCCTCGCTCAGTGGGCTAAGGATCTGGCGTTGCCGTGAGCTGTGGTGTAGATCGCAGACGTACCTCAGACATGGAGTTGCTGTGACTGTAGCGTAGGCCAGCAGCAGCAGCTCTGATCAGACCCCTAGCCTGGGAACCTCCATGTGCCACAGGTGGGGCCCTAAAAAAAAAAAGGTAGGATGCCCTAATTGAGAATCCTTATTTGCTTGTTCCCCTTTTACCAAAGTCTACCTGAATACATCTTCCCACCCGCAGGCTAGTTTAGTGGCACTGCCCTCTCCCACCTTCTCACGGGTTCCTCTAGGTACCACTTGCCCTCTGGCTAGTAGCTGCTTCTGTCCACTCTCTGCCATCTCAACAAGTTTGGATTAAGTGACTTACTCTTTCTATCGTCCTATTGGCCTTTGAGTAGAAGTCTGGTGTGACATTGCAGGCACAGGCCAAGATGCTTGACTGTGGTTTGAGAGCAGTTTCTTCCCGTTAAGGAGACTGTCCAGCAGATGACAATCTCCTCTGCAAAATCAGAATCCTCTCACCTGACCGATATCTTTGCCTCCGGATGCTGCAGAGCCAGCACAGATCATCTTCTCGGAGATCCCTCCTGGGTGGGCAGAATAGTAATTGCGTTCACAGACTTCTCTTTCTAACACAGGCACTTGAATCTGCTGTAAGCGACGTGCGAGTCCACCCCCTAAGAAAGAGATTCAGAAAGAGAGCTACGGAATGAAGTAAGCACCAAGCGACAGTAAAGAAAAATGTTTAAGTTCGGATGTGCTCGACAGCAGCACAGCTGCCACCGTTTGGTTTTGCCTAAGCTGAGGTCGAATTCTGGGGCCAAATACAGGGTGCTGAGCGCTGTATCTTCATTTCCAGATGTGGCATCTTGGTGAAGAAAATCCATTGGGGGGAAAACAAGACATGAAACACTTTTATCTTCTAGCTTAATCCTGATGGAAAAGTTAGTGTTTCAAATATTGCTACATAAGAATTCATAAAGAGAAAGACTAGGAATTGGTATTACAGATAATTTCTCTTATAAATATATACGATTATTTATTTATACATGTGCAGTTGACCCTGGAACAACATGGGTTTGAACTGCATAGGTCCAATGAGCCTCAGATATTTCGCAGCAGTAAATACTACAGAACTACCTGGTTCCTAGTTGGATGAACCCATAGATGTGGGACCACAGACATGGAAGGCTGACTACAAGTGATGACTGCATTAACTCCCCAGTTGTTCAAAGGTCAACTGTAAATATTTTATATACAAATATATTATAAATGCATGACAATAATGTGTTCATATGATTTCCTAATATAAACTAAAACAATATTTCTCTTTTTCCTTTATTATCACTGAGGCCTAATCTCAACTCCAATTTAAAATGACACTCTTGAAGGAATGTAAATTGGTGCAGCCACTATGAAAAACGCTATGGAGTTTCTTCAAAAAAACTAAAAATAGAATTGCTATATGATCCAGCAGTCCCATTCCTGGGCATCTATCCAGACAAAACTGTAATTTGAAAAGATACATTTCTCCTATGCTCATAGCAGCACAATTCACAATAACCAACACATGGAAACAAACTAAACAATCCCTCCAAGGATGAATGGATAAAAAAGATGCAATATATATATATATATATATATATATATATATATATATATATGCACACACAATGGAATACTACTCAGCCATATAAAAGAACAACATAATGCTATTTGCAGCAAAATGGACGGACCTAGACATTATCATCCTAAGTGAAGTAAGTCAGGAAAAAAAAGACAAATACCATCACCTATATGTGGAATCTAAAATATGACATGAATGAACTTATTTATGAAAACAGAAACAGATGCACAGACATAGAGGACAGACTTGTGGTTGCCAAGGAGGGAGTTGGAAGAGGGATGACTTGGGAATTTGAGATTAGCAGATGCAAACTATTATATACAGAATGGATAAACAATAAGGTCCTACTATATTCAGCACAGGAAACAGTATTCAGTATCCTGTGATAAACCATAATGGAAAAGAATATGAAAAAGAAAAAGAATATATATGTATAACCGAATCTCTGCTGTACAGCAGAAATTAACACAATGTAAAACAGCTATACTACAATAATATAAATTTTTAAAAAAAGAAATAGGAAGATAACACTGATGTTGAACACTGAAAAATTTCTTCTCCTTGCCCTCAGTTGGGCCTGTGTTAACATGTTAGCATGAGTTGTTCTACCGCTTTAGATTTATAAATTTTATTTTATTTATTTATTTTATTTTATTTTATTTTATTTTATTTTATTTTATTTTATTTTATTTTATTTATGGCTGCACCTGAAGCATATAGAAGTTACTAGGCCAGGTACTGAATCAAAGCCACAGCTGTAACCTACATCACAGCTGCTGAAATGCCGGCTCCTTTTAACCCACTGCCTGGGCCAGGGATTGAACCCATAACTCCACAGCAACCTGAGCTGCTGCAGCTGGATTCTTAATCTACTGTGCCACAGCGGGAACTTCTTATCACTAATTTTAAAAATATAACTTTAGCATTTTAGAGCCCTATACCTCTTGGAAAAAAATAACAATAAAAATTATTTTGTATTAATGTACAATATGATTTTACAAATTTTAAATATTGACTTTAATATAAATTAACATATAATTAAAATAAATATAAATTAATACAATTAAATTTAAATGTAAAATTTAAAAATAAATTTAAATTTAATATTTATATAGTTTTTTACTCCAAGCTAATAATACTCACAACTTAGTGAGGTGGGCCGTCACACTGATCCACACATGAAAAAGTCAGAGCTCTAAGATTTGATCTCACAGCACCTATGGGGCAGAACTAGGACCTAGCTTAGGCCCTACTCTAAATCTCAATTTTTAAAATGTAGTAATCTAATACATAAGTAATTTTTTAACTTAATGAATTTTATTTCAGTTATAGGTATATAAAAATCATCACAAATCAATTTGATAGACTTTGTGTCCCAGACCCACAGTGCATCCCCCACCCCCCAGACTGTCTTATTTGAAAAACCAAGGTTTGATTCCTCAGAAAACTAAAAACAGAATTACCATTTGATCCAGCAATCCCACTCCTGGGCATCTATCCAGAGGAAACCATGACTCGAAAAGACACATGTACTCCAGTGTTCATTGCAGCACTCTATGCAATAGCCAGGTCATGGAAACAACCTAAATGCCCATCGACAGAGGAGTGGATAGGGAAGATATGGTACATACACACAATGGAATATTACTCAGCC